>JADNYV010000146.1:0-94265 GCA_015501055.1 Mucidula mucida
TACCGAAGCCGTACCATGTTGGACACACACCACACATGGATGACATCATACATGGCCGATACCTCATAGACTTCCTATTGTATACACATCACTGACACTTGTAGCACACATGGTTGTTTCAGTATTATTACTTACATGCAGTTACCACTCGTATTTAATGGTTTCACGGACTAGTAGCATACAACACTGGGTCAAGGGCGTGGAGTTAACCCTAGCGGAAACACGTATGAACAAGAAGTCCCAAATACAGACTTACTAGTATATAAGGAGTAGCATAGCATCATTGTACTTTAGTTCCAATCTCGTTTATACACCTGGCCTAGCCTAGTTCTTGCTGTGGTACCTGGTTAGTCTTGTGGCTTAGTCAGTTGCTAACAGAAGATCAGAACTACTTTCTACCACCTACCACACATCCCTGATCATCAATCAGCACTTTGCTGTTTGATCATCGCACATTCCCCCATCCCCTTTTCTGTTTACAGATTAATGGAATCCTAATCCCAGTGCACGTCCGCATATGTGTGTATTGGTCCCAGTAGCGCTGGCTAACAGTTAGAGATAACTGCCTCGGGTGCTGGAAGTAGCCGCTCTCACGAGAACGAACTTTTGGCAGTTGCACTTCAGTGGGCGTTGTTTACGGGTCAACCCCTGTTTCCAGGAAAAATTTGGCTTACCTCACACTAGAGGGACGTTGGCTGGGCAATTGCGAACTTGTGATGAGCTCTTGGGCTCCGTAGATACATAGTCAGTAGTTGATAAAATAGCGTAGACAGTTACAATACTTACCTACTTTACTTACCTTACGATACACATCATCATTCCCCACCCTACCAAGTCCTGGATTCTATTTCAGATCTAGGCAATTCCCCCTTATTCATCCAAACCTCTATCCCCTCACCCGTTTCATCCAAACCCGCATCACCCATATCCCCACTTTCACCCTTTCACTCTCCAATCTCATCACCCCAATTCACCATGTCCAACAAAGCACCTGAACCCGCTTATCACGCTAATGCCGAACCCAAAGGCCAATCCCTTGTCAACAAGCCTTATGACTAAGACGAGGACAAGACCAAGTACAAGAGCTGGTGGCGATCAATGTTCACATATATCCGTGACAAGAAGAACAACATCACATCTGACTCCGAAAGGATCAATGTTGTTCTCTCCTACATCTGAGGAGATCATGTCGATGCATGGGTCCAGAACTACACGGACCAGAACTTCAGTGAGAAACAAGAGGAATGGAGAGTCTCCTGGGCACAGTTCAAGGAGCATCTGAAGGAACAATTTGTGGATTCCAACCTCGCGCGAGATGTGCAAGACCAGATTGAGCGGTTGCGCCAGGGGCAAGACACTGCTCAAGACTTTTTCCAGAAGTTTGAGATCCTGCTTACGCAGGCAGGATATTCAAAGGATGATGCATATGTTGTGCGTCTTCTCAAGACCAACGTCAATGAGAAGATCATCAACCAGATCTATGGCAGCCGAGATGGGTTGCCGGAAGAATACAATGATTGGAAGAAGCAGATCATCTAGATCAATCAGTTGTGAAGAAGGCGGATGGCGAGCAAAAGGCCCGGTATGCAGTCCCGGCCCCAAACTCCGCAGGCGGCTATATCAAGAGCCAATCCTACGAACCCACCCCCGACGCCAATCACACAACGAGATGCCACCAGCGTTACCTATGAAGGAGCCGGCAGGCCGATAGACATTGACAACACACGTCAAAGAGGACTTTGCTTCAGCTGTGGCGAACACGGCCATATCAGCAGGTTCTGTCCTAAGAAGGGTTGACCCCAGATGATTCGGGGTTTGTGGACCGAAATGAATGATGAGGAGAAGAAGAAGTTGGCCGAAGAGCTGGATTTTGCGAAGCTTCCGCAGTAGACGCAGTCCTGCCGGAGCAGTTATCAAGGGAAAAGTTGTCAGATGCAGAATCTATTTATAGTACTGGTACTGATACACCTAAAATATCATTGACGACTTCACCAACAAGACCTGCGAAAGAAAGATTTGAGCCAAATATGCCCGAGTGGATTGTACAACAGCTAAGAGAGGATGAAGTGTCGAGAGCAGTGGGAATTTTGAGAGCATGGATGCCGGAGCGAGAGAGAGAGAAGCAACAAAGGAGATAGTGATGGCGATTAGAGCATTGACAAAGGAAGCTGTGGTGGAAGTTGTGACGGAGTTGAAAAAGTCAAGGAAGTACATCCGAGGAACAAAGGGGCAGGACATAAAACTCTAAGTAACCATAGAGAGCGTGCACACAGGCTCTGAATGGGAAACGAGTGCCCTTCTTGACAGTGGAGCAATGGGTTCTTGCGTCAATAAAGAATTCGTTGAGAAGAACGGACTCCCAATCAAGGAGTTACCGGTCAAGCTTCCTGTCTACAATGCGGATGGAACTCTAAACAAGGGAGGGGCAATTGAGGATTTTGTGGAGGTCCGGATGTAGATTGGTGATCACGCCAAAAAGATCAAGTTGGCCGTCACCAATCTTGGCAAAACAAGTATCTTTTGGGGCTAGATTGGCTACAATATCACAACCCCGATCAACTGGACGGAATTTTGATTAATGCCCAGACCATTGCGGCTATCTACCGAGTATGACTTGCCAAAAGATGAAGGAGAAGATGTAGAAGAGAAGCTGGAGGAGGGAGAGCAGTTGTTTTGGATGAACTGGGACAACTATCGCAAAAGCGGTGAAAAGCTGAGATCACAACAACCTTCATCCGCTGCTGCACCTTACATCGAGGAATTCTCCGATGTATTCAGCAAGGCGGACTTTGACAAGCTACCGGAGCGAAGACCCTGGGATCACGCGATAGAACTCATGCCTGGTTCCAAACCAGTTGACTGCAAGGTCTATCCCCTTAGTCCATCGAGCAGAAGGTGTTAGATGAGTTCTTGGAGGAAAACATACGCACGGGACGCATACGGTCATCAATCTCACCCATGGCGTCACCTTTCTTCTTTGTCAAGAAGAAGGATGGAAGTCTTTGGCCCGTACAAGATTATCGGAAATTGAACGACATGACAATCAAAAACCAATATCCCTTGCCGTTGATTCAGGAGCTTATCGACAAGTTGAAGGAGCAAAGGTTTTCACAAAGATGGATGTTCGATGGGGTTACAATAACATCCGGATCAAAGAAGGTAATGAGTGGAAAGCGGCGTTTAGAACAAACCGGGGCCTGTTCGAGCCCTCAGTCATGTTCTTCGGACTTACAAACTCGCCGGCAACGTTCCAATCGTTCATGAATCACATTCTGAAGGAGTTGATCGATGAAGGACATGTTATAGTATACTTAGATGATATACTTATCTTTACGAACACTTTGGAAGAGCACAGACACATTGTACGAAAGATATTAGAGATATTACGAGTAAATAAGTTGTATTTAAAACCCGAGAAATGTAGTTTTGAGGCACATACTGTAGACTACTTAGGAGTTATTGTTGGAGGAGGAGAAGTGAAGATGGATCCGGCAAAAGTGGCCGTAGTGAAGGAATGGAAGGAGCTGATGAAGAAGAAGGAAGTACAGTCATTCCTGGGCTTCTGCAACTTCCACTAACGTTTCATCCGGGGATTTGCGGGAGTAGCGAAGCCATTGACATTGCTAACTGGGAAGGGCGAATGGGTTTGGGGTATGGAGCAACACAAGGCGTTTGCGGAGTTAAAACGGAGGATGATAGAAGAACCCATTCTGATTGTACCCCACAACAATGGCAGGTTTTGAGTTGAGGTGGACTTCTTGAACTATGCAAATGGGGCTGTTCTTTCCCAATTTGTTGACGGGAAATGGAGACCAGTGGCTTTTCGATCTTGCGCGTTAAATGAAGTTGAACACAACTACAAGATCTACGACAAGGAAATGATGGCTATCATGGACTCAATTAATGACTGGAGGCAGTATCTTCTAGGAGCAACGGAGACAATGGAGGTTTTTACCGATCATCAAAACCTTCAGTACTTCCGGAAGCCACAGAAGTTGAATTGGAGGTAGGCGAGATGGGTTACAGAGTTGGCAGAGTATGACATACAGATGATTTATAAGCCGGGCAGGACGATGGGAAAAGCTGATGCCTTGTCAAGGATGACAGGCCTTGGATAGGGGGAAAAAGATAACAAAAATGTTGTTTTGCTAAAACCAGAGTTTTTTATTTCACAAATTCAATTTTCTGTACATACAGTAGATACACCGGAGGACAAATTACTTAACAAAATCAAACAAAGAAAAGGAAACAAAGACAGATACGTACAAAAAGCATTAGAAAACAAAGAAAAAGGATGGGAAGAGAAGGAAAATGGACTTATTATGTGGAAAGATCATATTTACATACCGAAGGACAAGGAATTGCGGGGGAAAAGTTATTGGAATGCTTGATGACAAACGCTTCAGGCCGTTTAAAGTGATCAAGAAAGTTGGGACGAGTTCTTACAAGCTCCAGATCCCTCATACGTGGAAGAGCATCCATCCTGTGTTCAATGAAGCCCTGCTGACACCCTACCACAAGCCTCAGCTCCCAACGCAACCCCAAGACACGCGTCCATCACCTGTGCTGGAAGGTGCCGAGCCGGAATGGGAGGTTGAGAAAGTGGTTAATTCCCGGAAGTACCGCGGGGGTTTCCAGTACAAGGTTCACTGGAAGGGTTATGGCACACACAAGCAGACATGGGAACCGGCATGCAATCTCAAGAATGCCGACAAAGCTATCCGCAATTTTCACCAATAGTACCCGAACAAGCCAAAGCCATCTGCACTTGCTCGAATTGAAGTTCCTATGTTGCAGTTTCCATCCCATTTGTTCTGACCCATGCCACCGCCCAATATCAAACCCCTTAATGTCACACTACCCTCTGCAGCCCTCATGGAGCAACTCTGGCGCAAAATGGAACTTGCGCCTTAAGGAGGGGGTGATGTTATGAATTGCCATATTTTCACATTTTCACATCTCATCATATCTTATCGGGGGCTTGTCTTATCAACCAACGGACTGTTTCATCATCTGTTTTGTCACCAATCATACTCCTTTTCATTACCAAAGCCATACTCATATTGGATACACACCCAACACATGAATGACATC
Organism: Mucidula mucida; assembly: GCA_015501055.1. Lineage (NCBI taxonomy): Eukaryota > Fungi > Basidiomycota > Agaricomycetes > Agaricales > Physalacriaceae > Mucidula > Mucidula mucida. Next base: position 5,095 of record JADNYV010000146.1, read on the forward strand.
ATACATGGCCGATACCTCATGGACTTCCTATTGTATACACATCACTGACACTCGTAGCACACATGGTTGTTTCAGTATTATTACTTACATGCAGTTACCACTCGTATTTAATGGTTTCACGGACTAGTAGCATATAACACTGGGTCAAGGGCGTGGAGTTAACTCTAGCAGAAACACATATGGACAAGGAGTCCTAAACACAGACTTACTAGTATATAAGCAGTAGCGTAGCATCATTGTACTTTAGTTCCAATCTTGTTTATACACCTGGCCTAGCCTAGTTCTTGCTGTGGTACCTGGTTTAGTCTCGTGGCTATAGTCAATCGCTAATAGCTTGTTTGCAGCCATCAGATTTCTGATTAAAGACCTAGCGGCATTTGATGACCATCCGTCCTTTCGGACAGTCCACAAGGAAGTAAACCTTGCGCTGATGGAGCGCCTTAAGCTCCTTGCGACAAGCATCAAACCACTCCTTCTGTAGCGCCTTTGGCAGCTTGTAAATATTGCGTAAAGTCCAATTGCAGATATTGAACGTGTCGCTTATCAGAAAGCTTAGCTTTGGGTTGCATTGTCTTCAGGTTCTTGCCATCTAATAGCACCTTGTCTCCAACCTTAAACATAATGCCCTTCTCTGTGATATCTCTGTTGTTCCTTTTCATCACTTCTGCCGCTGTAGCAAGGCTTGCTTGAACCTTGTTGCACAAATGCTAAAGGTTGGTGAGTCGTTCCTCAATAGAGGGGATGTTGGATATGGGGTTCAGTGGGGGAAAGAAGCGCAGCTGATATCTGTAGAGAAGTTCAAAGGGGGATTTGCCTGTGGCAGAGTGAACACCAGTGTTGTGGGAGAAATCAGTGTATGGTAGGTGCTTGACCTAGTTGTCTTGTCGGTAGACACATAGGTATTGCTCGAGCTCTTGGTTGTAGTGCTTGGTTTTGTTGTCTTTCTAGGGATGATAAGCCGTACTGAGCGCAGAGGTACTGCCAAGCTTAGCGTGAATAGCCTGCATAACCTTGCTGGCAAACTGGGGGCCTCAGTTGGAGATCATCTTGTCTCAAAGACCGTAATGTCGGAAGATGCCTTTCAGCAGTATATCCACTGTGCCGTCTGTGTTGATGGTCTTGCAACATGGGGATACAACCACACCCTTTGTGAGTTAGTCAACCACACAGTGGATGACGTTGTAACCTTTACATTCCGGAAGATTGGTAATGAAGTTGGTTGTGATGGTGCCAAAGAGACATTCAGGGTCCTTATTAGGAATGAGCGGGACGTGGGCGGGATGGTTGCTAGGCTTTATCATCTAACAGGTAGCACAGCTGTTGACATAGTCTTGAACAAAGACTGACATGCCTGGCCACCAGAACTCTCAACTAAGAAGCTCGTACATCTTGAAGCGCTCTGGGTGCCCGGGGGCAACAAGGTCGTGGTGCATTTTGACTATGTCACATTGAAGTTTGAGGTTGTTTGGAACGTAAACCTTGCCTCGGAAGAGGACAATGCCGTCTTTGTAGTTCCATTCCTGTAAGTTTTTAACCAGCAAACGGGGACCATTTTTAAGAATCATGTCTAACACACCACGGACTTTAATGTCCTTCTCTGGACATTCTTAAATATGTCTCCTTAACTCTGCATCTCCAATTGCGGTAACCTCACCCGGCTGTGTTGCCCGAATTCGGAAGAATTTAGGATCCAGTAATACTTGGTTTGAGTTATCCTCCTTAACCCCCTCTTTATGATCTGCACGGCGGGAGAGCGGATTGCTGTGATTATGTCTCCTTCTTTAATCCAAACATTATTGTAACCCCAACACAAGTCAATTTTAGAGAAGATCCTTGCACCCTTAAGCTTGTTAATAAGCTCAGGTATAAGCAAAAGGGGGTACTGGTTCTTGATGGTTCCCTTGTTGAGCTTGCGGTAGTCCTGAACAGGGTGTAGCTTTCCGTCTTTCTTTTTAACAAAGAAGAAGAGACTTGCGATAGGGGATTTAGATGAACAGATATATCCTTTGGCCAAGTTCTTATCCAGGAACGTGTCGAGTTCAACTTGTTCAACGGGCAACAGAGGATAGGTCTTGCACGGTTTAGGTTCAAACTTAGGAGTAAGATCAATAGCATGATCCCAGGAGGTGTGTGTGGGGAGACGTTTGAACGTGCATTTGTTAAAGACTGTAAGATAGGTGTGGTAGGGTGCTGGGATTTGCAAGGATAGGGAACAGATGTTGGTTGGTTTCTTGTTTTCTTTTGCAAGTTGCTGAGCCTTTGTAAACCCCACGCAAATGTGAACAGAGGGGCTGTCTGAAGGATTTGGATCTCGCACCAGGCGGGGATAATCATTCCGGAAGACTTGTTCAAACATCTGCTCTTCCCACTCTCTCAGTACCTCCTTCTTCTCCTCTTTGTCTTCGGTGAATAAAGCCGCTGGGGCTTGTAGCCGGTTGGAACTCTGCATGCGGGCTAAGTGCCTCCTTCCCGCAGTTTGCTGGACGGGGACCGGTTGGAGGTTATCTTGCCAATCCTTCTACTGAACCTTATGGTCTTTATGCCAGAGCCGAGGATTATGAGGTTTTGCAGAGGCGTCAGCTGGAACTGGAGTGGATTTAGTGTGTGTACACACATTAGTTACAGGAGGGTTCTTAAGAATGCAGGTTTTTGGACATTGGTTAAAGTTAACCTGGGTGCCGACCCAGTTGATAGAGGGATTGTGCTCATCCAGCCAGTCTGTTCCCAGAATGACGTCATGTACAGCATATTAACTGGCAAAATTCTTGGCAACATGTGTTACGGCTCATCCTAACATTGTGGTAGGGGAGCATTCTAAAAATCCAAACCGGCAACATCCTTCAAATACACCATTGCCTGCTCTTTTGCATTTCCCTGCAACGTCCAAAAAAGATTGGCCACCACACTGATCTGCTGGACGGCATTGACTTAGGTTGATGTAGAAGTGTCGGACATGGAGGTAAATGGGGCACCAGGCACAATGATCTCGGTGGTGCAAACATTCCAGGCAGGGACAGGGCCACGTGTGGGACAGTTGTTGGACATGTGGCCGGTCTGGCAGCATTTGAAGCAGGCCCCACAACAACAAAGGATTTCTTGTTCAAAGGCAGTTAGTCTTGGAAGAGCAGGAGGGTTCAATTATGCACCTGGGCGTCTAGACGCGTCCATATTCATGGGGACTCCCATGTTAGGGGCTGGGGCTTGGACAGCTGAAGTTGGTTGGGGCACTAATGTCAAAGTTGTACCCCAGCCATTGGAACACTAAATGGCCTTCTCATGTTGTTGTGCCTTCCACATGTTCTGCATTACAACTGCACATTGCTTGTAGTCCGCAAGGCTGGTGGGAATGGGGAACAAGGTGAAGATGCAATCAACCAGGCTTGGGTTAAGACTCTTTTTGAAGTAGTGGAGCAAGGAGATCTCATTAAAACCGGACTCGTTAGTGTGGGTATCAAATGCAGTGATGAACATAGCAAGGTCTGCCAGCTCTCCTGTTATGCGGATTGTTTCCACCATCTGACAAGCGGTGGTAACAAGGTCTAGAGCGGCAAAGTCCAATTTGAACTGATTAATGACGGTATTCATGGTGGTCCATTGCTTATCAGCGGGGGCGATAGTGTTATCCGCCTAATTGGCATTGTACTTCTTCATGCGCCTCTCCGCCCATTTGCCTGCAATGAGACCCTTAAGGTAGCTGAGGAATAACGAGACCTGTTCTTTGCCAGTGGTATAACAGGCCTTGTTGAGGCAAAAGTGATTGCAGAAGTGTGCAAGCCAGGTGCTGAACGTGGCATGGTTGTCATGGTAGTTGTTAAGCTTGGCACCGTGTTCAGAGATGTTGGACATGGTAGGGTTAGGAACTGGAAGATTAGACTGGGGTGGATTAGGGGGAGATGACAAGGGCAATGGGGGATCAGGAGCAGGTGAATTAAGGCTAAGATCAATAGGGATTGGCGAAGTGGGATGGGAAACTGGGGTATGGGGTTTGGAGACCAGGGATAATACAGGTGCAGGTTCCTGGGTTTGAACCAGTTCTGGGGATAGCGGGGGTAGTAAGTGGGTGACTGGTACTGGTTGTAATGACAACTCAGCTGGGGCCTCTCTTGAGGTAGCAGCTCTCTGTGCTAGCTCTCTGTGGTGTTGCTCTAAGCGTCATTGGGCACCGGCAAAGTCTTTTGAGTTGAGGTAGACTTTTTTACCGTCTTCCACGGGGATGTACCAGAATTCTTTGATGTCATCAAAGTAGGTTGTGTTCCAGTCATCAGCGAGGTTGATGATCCAGTGGTTTCCATTGATTTCATTAAAGACAACGCCGGGAGGAAGCGAGGATGGCTCAGCGTCAGCAGAGAAGCGCGCAATGGTGAAGGCTTGTCGGTGCATGGGCAAAGCTTACGCGGGAACTAGCAATGTCAAACCTGTATAGCCCAAGGCAGCGCTTTGAAGTTAAGTTCTTCAGTGGTCAACGTACGGGGAGGTGGTATATCTTTTAAATGCAAATGAGTAGCTCAGGGGGCAAGATTGGGTCTGGGTTTAACTAATTGGTTGGTGGGCATACACGAGCAAGGCAGCGAGGTGGGTGTAGAAGAGTTTGTTAATGTGTCAAGGACAGAGTCCGGTGTAAACCAAACAACCACCCAAATTGCACAAAGACGGGAGAATAATGAAAACAAAAGGCAAAAATAATAATAGGGTGAGGTAGGAGCAGGTCAGGCTCAATACAGTGCAGGGGGCTACTGAATAGTGTAGAAACAAAGTTGACAAACTGAGGAATCTACCTAGAAAGGCTGTGTATATATATAAAGAGTTTGTGGCTGTGTAAACAATAGAATGGCTCAAAGTTAAACAAGAGGCAGTGTGGATTGTGTCATGAGGTAATGGACAAGTGATAGGCTATGCTAATGGGCTATACCTGGATCAGGCCTGGGCTAAGGCAATGCAGACCGGACCTGGAGCGTGTGATATGTAATGATAAAAGAGTGTGGTGTTGACGCAATGACATGGTGGACCAAGGTGGGGACAACAGAATAGAGGCAATTTGTGACAGTCTGTTGGGTTGGACATTCATAGATGTTTCTGGGTAAAAAGGGATCTTGTGCTTGCGTGTGGATCTCCATGGTGCGTTAGGCACCGGAGCAGGCTTCTGGCGGCGTTTGTTATGAATCGCCATATTTTCACATTTTCAATCTTATCATATCTTATCGGGGGGCTTGTCTTATCAACCAACGGACTGTTTCATCATCCGTTTCGTCACCAATCGTACTCCTTTTCATTACCAAAGCCGTACTCATGTCGGACACACACCCAACACATGGATGACATCATACATGCCGATACCTCATGGACTTCCTATTGTATACACACCACCGACACTCGTAGCACACATGGTCGTTTCAGTATTATTACTTACATGCAGTTACCACTCGTATTTAATGGTTTCATGGACTAGTAGCATACAACACTGGGTCAAGGACGTGGTGTTATCCCTAGCGGAAACACGTATGGACAAGGAGTCCCAAACACAGGCTTACTAGTATATAAGCAGTAGTATAGTATCATTGTACTTTAGTTCCGATCTCGTTTATACACCTGGCCTAGCCTAGTCTTACAAACACGAACGTTTTCCTCCTTAGTTCTTGCTGTGGTACCTGGTTGAGTCTCGTGGCTTAGTCAGTCGCTAACAGAAGATCGGAACTACTTTCTACCACCTACCACACATTCCTGATCGTCGATCAGCACTTTGCTGTTTGATCATTGCACATTCCCCTATTCCCTTTTCCTGTTTACAGATCAACGGATTCCTAATTCCAGTGCACGTCCGCATACGTGTGTATTGGTCCCAGTAGCGCCGGCTAACAGTTAGAGATAACTGCCTCGGGTGCTGGAAGTAGCCGCTCTCACGAGAACGAACTTTTGGCAGTTGCACTTCAGTGGGCGCTGTTTACGGGTCAACCCCTGTTCCCAGGAAAACTTCGGCTTACCTCACACCAGAGGGACGTCGGCTGGGCAATTGCGAACTTATGACGAGCTCTTGGGCTCCGTAGATACGTAGTCAGTAGTCGGTAAAATAGTATAGACAGTTACGATACCTACCTACTTTACTTACATTACGATACACACCATCATTCCCCAACCTACCAAGTCCTGGATTCTATCTCAGATCTAGGGGACTCCTTCTTATTCATCCAAACCTCTATTCCCTCACCCGTTTCATCAAGATCTGCATCTCCCATATCCCCACTTTCACCCTTTCACTCTCCAATCCTATCACCCCGATTCATCATGTCCAACGAAGCACCCGAAACCGTTCCTCACACACCCGCTCATCATGCCGAGGTCGAAACCAAAGGCCAATCCCTTGTCAACAAGCCTTACAACTATGACGGGGACAAGTCCAAATACAAGAGCTGGTGGCGATCGATGTTCACATACATACGTGACAAGAAGAACAACCTCACATCTGACTCCGAAAGGATTGATGTTGTTCTCTCCTATATCCGAGAAGATCACGTAGATGCATGGGTCCAGAACTACTCGGACCAGAACTTCGATGAGGAAGAAGAGGAATGGACAGTCTCTTGGACCGAGTTCAAGGAAGACTTGAAGGAGCGATTTGTGGATTCTAACCTTGCGCGAGACGCGCAAGACCAGATAGAGCGGTTGCGCCAGGGGCAAGACACTGCTCAAGATTTCTTCCAGAAGTTCGAGGTCCTGCTCACTCAGGCAGGATATTCGAAGGATGACGCATTTGTTGTTCGACTTCTCGAGACCAATGTCAACGAGAAGATCATCGACCAGATCTATGGTAGCCGAGACGGGTTACCAGAGAAGTACAAGGATTGGAAGGCACAGATCCTTCAGATTGATCAGCTATGGAGAAGGCGGGCGGCGAGCAAGAGGTCCGGCATGCAGTCCCGGCCTCAAGCTCCGCAGGCGGCTACATCAAGAGCCAATCCTACAAACCCACCTCCGACGCCGATCACACGACGAGATGCCACCGGTGTTACCTAGGAGGAGCCGGTAGGCCGATGGACATCGACAATGCACGTCGAAGGGGACTCTGCTTCAGCTGTGGCGAACACGGCTACGTCAGCAGGTTCTGTCCGAAGAAGGGTCGACCCCAGACGATTCGGGGTTTATGGACCGAAATGAACGACGAGGAGAAAAAGAAGTTGGCCGAAGAGTTGGGTTTTGCGAAGCTCCCGCAGTAGACGCAGTCCTGCCGGAGCAGTCATCAAGGAAAGAATCGTCAGATGCAGAATCTATTTATAGTACTGGTACTAAGGCATCTAAAATATCATCGACGATTTTACCACCAAAACCTGCAAAAGAAAGATACGAACCAAACACGCCTGAGTGGGTAGCACAAAGGCTAAGAGAGGATGACGTGCCGAGAGCAGTGGGAATTTTGAGAGCATGGATACTGGAGCAGAGAGAGAGAGAAGCAACGGAAGAGAAGGTGATGGCAATCAGAGCGTTGACAAAGGAAGCTGCGGTAGAAGTTGTGACGGAGTTAAAAAAAGTCGAGGAAGTACATCCGGGGAACAAAGGGGCAGGACATGAAACTCCGAGTAACCATAGAGAGCGTACACACAGGCTCTGAATGGGAAACGAGTGCCCTTCTTGACAGTGGAGCAACGGGTTCTTGTGTCAATAAAGAATTCGTCGAGAAGAACGGACTCCCGATCAAGGAGTTACCGGTCAAGCTCCCTGTCTACAATGCGGATGGAACCCTAAACGAGGGAGGAGCAATCAAAGGTTTTGTGGAGGTCCGGATGAAGATCGGAGATCACGCCGAAAAGATTGAGTTGGCCGTCACCAATCTCGGCAAAACAAGTATCTTTTTGGGGCTAGATTGGTTACAATATCACAACCCCACGATCAACTGGACGGAATCCACATTGACTTTTGATCGATGCCCAGACCGCTGCGGCTATCTACCCGAGTACGACTCACCGGAAGATGAAGGAGAAGACGTAGAAGAGAAGCTGGAGGAGGGAGAGCGGGTTATTTTGGATGGACTGGGACAACTATTGCAAAAGCGGTGAAAAGCTGAGATCACAACAGCCTTCATCCGCTGCTGCACCTTACATTGAGGAATTTTCCGATGTATTCAGCAAGGCGGACTTTGACAAGTTACCGGAGCGAAGACCCTGGGATCACGCGATAGAACTTACGCCTGGTTCCAAACCGGTTGACTGCAAGGTTTATCCCCTTAGTCCATCCGAGCAGAAGGCGTTAGATGAGTTCCTGGAAGAAAACATACGGACAGGACGTATACGGCCATCAATTTCACCTATGGCGTCACCTTTCTTCTTTGTCAAGAAGAAGGATGGAAGTCTTTGGCCCGTACAAGATTATCGGAAATTGAACGACATGACAATCAAAAACCAATATCCCTTGCCGTTGATTCAGGAGCTTATCGACAAGTTGAAGGGAGCAAAGGTTTTCACAAAGATGGATGTTCGATGGGGTTACAATAACATCCGGATCAAAGAAGGTGATGAGTGGAAAGCGGCGTTTAGAACAAACCGGGGCCTGTTCGAGCCCTCAGTCATGTTCTTCGGACTTACAAACTCGCCGGCAACGTTCCAATCGTTCATGAATCACATTCTGAAGGAGTTGATCGATGAAGGACATGTTATAGTATACTTAGATGATATACTTATCTTTACGAACACTTTGGAAGAGCACAGACACATTGTACGAAAGATATTAGAGATATTACGAGTAAATAAGTTGTATTTAAAACCCGAGAAATGTAGTTTTGAGGCACATACTGTAGACTACTTAGGAGTTATTGTTGGAGGAGGAGAAGTGAAGATGGATCCGGCAAAAGTGGCCGTAGTGAAGGAATGGAAGGAGCTGATGAAGAAGAAGGAAGTACAGTCATTCCTGGGCTTCTGCAACTTCTACTAACGTTTCATCCGGGGATTTGCGGGAGTAGCGAAGCCATTGACATCGCTAACCGGGAAGGGCGAGTGGGTTTGGGGCATGGAACAGCACAAGGCGTTTGAGGAGTTAAAACGGAGGATGACGGAAGAACCCGTTCTGATTGTACCACGCGACGACGGCAAGTTTCGAGTCGAGGCAGACTCCTCGAACTATGCAAACGGGGCGGTTCTTTCCCAGTTGGTTGACAGAAGATGGAGACCAGTAGCCTTCCGGTCTCGCGCGCTGAACAAAGTAGAGCGCAATTATGAGATCTACAACAAAGAGATGATGGCTATTATGGACTCGATTGACAACTGGAGACAATATCTCCTTGGAGCAAAGGAAACGGTGGAGGTGTTTACCAATCATCAAAACCTCCAGTACTTCCGGAAGCCACAGAAGTTGAATGGAGGCAGGCGAGATGGGTTACGGAGTTAGCGGAGTATGACATACAGATGATTCACAAGCCAGGCAAGACGATGGGGAACGCTGATGCCTTGTCAAGGATGACAGGCCTTGAGAAGGGGGAAAAAGATAACGAAAACGTTGTTTTGCTCAAGCCGGAGTTTTTTATTTACAAATTCAATCTCTTTACATACAGTAGATACACCGGAGGACGAATTACTTAACAAAATCAAACAAAGAAAAGGAAACAAAGACAGATACGTACAAAAAGCATTAGAAAACCAAGAAAAAGGATGGGAAGAGAAGGAAAATGGACTTATTATGTGGAAAGATCGTATTTACATACCGAAGGACAAGGAATTGCGGGGAAAAGTTATTGGAATGCATCATGACGCACAGCTTGCAGGGCATCCCGGACGATACAAGACCCTCGAGCTGATTACACGTACCTATTGGTGGCCAGGAATCAGCCGAGACGTCCGTGAATACGTAGAAGGGTGTCAAAAATGCCAGATCACAAAGTCACATCGCACAAAGCCGGCTGCACCTCTTCATCCTATTGATGTGCCAAGCGAGCCATGGGAGATAGTAGGGACGGACATGATTGGAGAACTGCCGGAATCAGGAGGATATAACGCAATCAGCACGTTTGTGGACCATTTCACAAAGCGATTACGCATCATACCGACACACACCACTCTGACGTCGGAAGGCATGGCCCGCATTTACCGTGATCGCATTTTCCCCATACATGGGATGCCACGACAGATGATACATGATTGTGGTCTACAATATCACTCGCGTTTCATGAAGGAGTTGTACCGGTTGTTGGGCATACAAGGAAACTTTACAACGGCATATCATCCACAGGCAAATGGGCAGACGGAACGGCTGAACCAAGAGATAGAACATTTCTTACGGTTATTTGTCAACTACCATCAGAACGACTGGCACGAATGGCTACCCTCTGCTGAATTTGTTTACAACGATCGAGTTCACTCGGCGACCAAGGTCACTCCGTTCTTCGCAGATATGGGCAGACATCCCTACAAAGGCACCGCTCCGAAAACAGCATTGAGAAACAAGACTGCGCAGGAGTTTGCCGAAGGCATGAGGAAAACATGGGACAAAGTGGGGTCAGCATTGAAGATGGCGAAGGAGGATATGAAACGGTTTTATGACAAGAAGCGGACAGACGCAGTAGAGTACAAGGAGGGCGACAAAGTATGGCTGGAAGGGACGAATCTCAGCACGGACCGACCAATGAAGAAGCTTGATGACAAACGCTTCGGGCCATTCAAAGTGATCAAGAAAGTCGGGACGAGCTCTTACAAGCTCCAGATTCCTCACACGTGGAAAAGCATCCATCCCGTGTTCAATGAGGCCCTGTTGACGCCTTACCACGAGCCCCAATTTCCGACACAACCCCGAGACACGCGTCCACCAGGAAGGAGCCGAACCGGAATGGGAGGTTGAGAAAGTGGTTAATTCCCGAAGGTACCGCGGGGGTTTTCAATACAAGGTTCACTGGAAGGGTTATGGCACACACAAGCAGACATGGGAACCGGCATGCAATCTCAAAAATGCCGACGAAGCTATCAGCGATTTCCACCAACAATATCTGAACAAGCCGAAGCCACCCGCGCTTGCTCGCATTGAAGTCCCCATGTCGCAATTTCCATCACATCTATTCCGACCCATGCCACCGTTGATACCAAACCCCTTGACGTCACGTTACCCTCTGCAGCCCTCATGGAGCGACTCTGGCGTAGAATAGAACTTGCGCCTTAAGGAGGGGGTGATGTTATGAATCGCCATATTTTCACATTTTCAATCTTATCATATCTTATCGGGGGCTTGTCTTATCAACCAACGGACTGTTTCATCATCCGTTTCGTCACCAATCGTACTCCTTTTCATTACCAAAGCCGTACTCATGTCGGACACACACCCAACACATGGATGACATCATACATGCCGATACCTCATGGACTTCCTATTGTATACACACCACCGACACTCATAGCACACATGGTCGTTTCAGTATTATTACTTACATGCAGTTACCACTCGTATTTAATGGTTTCATGGACTAGTAGCATACAACACTGGGTCAAGGGCGTGGAGTTATCCCTAGCGGAAACACGTATGGACAAGGAGTCCCAAACACAGGCTTACTAGTATATAAGTAGTAGTATAGTATCATTGTACTTTAGTTCCGATCTCGTTTATACACCTGGCCTAGCCTAGTCTTACGAACACGAACATTTTCCTCCTTAGTTCTTGCTGTGGTACCTGGTTGAGTCTTGTGGCTTAGTCAGTCGCTAACAGCGTTGCTGCGGGGTAATGTCCCTGCGTGGACGCAGAATCCTGCTTAGAGTCACATTCCAATGTGGTCGCGGTTGATCTGATGGAGGACAATTGCCGTTGTCAACATTATCATTCTCTTGGGGGTAAGGTGGAGCCGGAGGTGCTGGTGGAGGCGGAGCATTGTCATCATTACCTGGCAAATCTTCTGGTCCCTGCAGATCTTGTGGATCCGCCGGATCATCATCACGCTGTGGTTCATCATTAACAGGAACATGTTAATGACGATTCAAATTGCTGTCAGGGCAGCGGGGAAACACCTCTTCATTAAACATTGCCTGAGTGGCAACAAAAGAGAGCAGTGTTAGAGCACATGAACAAATATTCCTTTACACTATTGGGAATGCCCAGGTACGTCATCAGCTCCGATTTGGGCAATAACTTATTCTGGTGTTTCTCCTTGGGGATAAAGACATAAGCAGCACAACCAAAGACCCGGAGATGTGAAATATCTGGTTTCTCCTTGTGGAGTGCTTTGTACGGAGTTTTCCACTTCAAACACCGGATAGGCGTTCAATTGTAGATCTATATTGCAAGAGCGATTGTAAACTCCCAGAACAAGTTAGGTAGACATGTCATGAAGTGCATGACTTCGGCTTTGTCCATAATCATCCAGTTGAAGTGCTTGGCTGATGAGCATAGGGTGCACCTTTCTCCACCAGAATCCTGTTCTCTGCAAGGAATTCCTCCATTCCCATGCCTTTAAACTCTCCTCCATTATTGATATGCCACTTTTTAATTGTAGCACCAAACTGGTTTTTGACCATTGCAATAAAGTTGCATGTAGCCTGCTTGGCATTGGACTTCTGCGCTATGCATACTGTCCAGCCAAAAGAGAGTGCCTCATCAAAGAAGCCAATAAAGTAGCAATACTTGTGATAAGATATTGTTGGGAATTCTTTGAGATCCGAATGGATAACATCAAAGGGATTTTTTGCACAATGCTTGGAAGACGGGAAGGCATATTGGTGCATTTTCCCTTACGCGCAACCTTTGCAGGGGCAAGTTTTCTCAGGAAAAACAAGGTCTTGGGGAAAGCCCTTGGTATGTTTTTTTGCCTGACGTTGAACATCTTTTAATGAATGTGTGAATTACCGATCCATGATGTTATAGTCAACCTTGTAGATGGTAGATACAGACTGCACAGTCTTTGCCGTAAAAGGCGTCAATTAAAGGATGTACAGGGTATGCACTTTATTGAGTTTGTAAAACTTGAGTACCAAAAGAGGAAAGTTCTTCCGATGTAAGCTGATTACACTGGGCGAAGGCCTCGGAGTTTTTGGCAAAAACCCCGGTTAAAGAACCTCAAGAGTTTTAACAATTTTTTTAGGTTAAAACAATTTTAACATTCTTTGAAGTATTTCGACCTATTTTCACATTCTCTGAAGTATTTCAACCATTGGGTCGAAATACTTCAAAGAATGTTAAAATTGTTTTAACCTAAAAAAATTGTTAAAACTCTTGAGGTTCTTTAACCGGGGTTTTCGCCGAAAACTCCGAGGCCTTCGCCCAGTGTTATTGTGCTGTGTCCACGCACAAATAATCCTCCTTTAAGTAAGAAGCCCAAGGAAAGTAAGTGACCATGCAATCCAGGTATGTGGTACACCAAATATAGCTGCAAAGTTGTCACAACTTTCCTTTCATGCCTTGTGATGCAGTGATCAACAAAGACTATCCCGCGATCAACCAATGCAAGTGTAGTGTCTTTGGATGTGGTCTGTGCAACAATTGGGCTCAGAGAGTTTCTCATAGCCAGCCAGATCACTCTCTTCTAATGTCACATGGAAAGATGCACCAGAATCAACAAGCCAAGAAGGCAAGAAACCCAAGTTGTCTCCGTAGAGAGGTGCTTTTCCCTTACACTTAGGACATGCAGCGATATTGTTTAGAGTCTGCCACAGATTGGGTAAATCAGCGGATATCTGCTACCCAATCTGGTACCCAAATTGCGGATTGGATCGTGTTTTTGCAATCCAATCTGTGTAATCCAGATTGTGCTACGAATAACGGTTAGGCTGGGAAGTGTATAGATTGCTGGTACAGATATTTATACAGTAATTCGGGAAGTTATCTCTAATGATTCCTCCAATAAAGAGAACAATTAGTATATTTTATCTCTGTTAACTACTTACTTAGTACAATGCTACTGCTACTTATTAACTGCTTTTTATGGGTGATCCAAGTTTGATCCAAGTGCAATCTAAGTGGCAATCCGTGTGTCAATCTGTGGATCCAATTGTGTACAGATTAGATCCTGGAGGCGATCCAAATCGCAGTACGGGTACGGTCTTGGCTTTGGGAGCACAGATATCCGTGAACCGGATTGCGGATCAATCTGGTTCATAATCTGTGGCAATCTCTAATATTGTTGCAGGCACAAAATATATTCGTACATAATTCATGCAAACCAGTCAGCATACAATATAGTACAGAATTGTGCAATAAGATTAAGCACTGTGTGCCGCAATCAGTGTTGCACAGAAAATCTCTGTTAGAGGGTACTTGCCTGTTGGCGCCAGAGAGACCGGCAGCCTGGGCAATGGCATCATCAACATTGACATTAACGTCTCTGAGCATGTTCTCATCACAAAGGTACTCCTTCAGAGGAGAGAGATCCCAACTAATGGGCTTATTGATCATGCCTTTGAAGAGAAACAAGTTAAGCACAAGATTATTGATGTGGGCATGCTTAACGGGCGGCTTGTCATTGATCTGCATCTTCAAGGAAGACGCGCACAGAGTGGGGAAGTTGTTGTCGCAGTCCATGTTGGCCGGGAACCCGCCAACGTTGATGACAAAGTTGAGCTTGCGGTAGACCTGAGGAGTGACGCGGACATTGAGCTCCTTGGCGGTGGCAAAGATGTTCTTCACACCTTCCGCAATGGAAGTGTCGGCAATTGCCTTATCGGCGGAGACAGCGGGTTTCTCAACCACCTTAGCATCCGCTCAACCGTGCGACACACAACTGGCAGACACTTACAATCTATAGGATGAAGGAGCCTCAGACGACCCAGACCGATAGCAAAAGGATAGACTTCAAAGACGTCGACTATTGATATGAATGAGCCTGCAAGCAAGGAACGGGTGCATGGTCATTGCGCCACCTGGCTGCAAAAACAGGTGAATCGCGCATCTCTGTTGGTTTGCTTCCAGGTTCATGGAAGCCTGTGGGTCTCATCCAAGCTAAAAGTATGATATTTTTTTTGGAAGATATCGAAGCCAGAAGGGACGACATGGCGAGGTACGACTTGACGAGAGCAGATGGATACCGGAGCGGAGACTTGGACAGAGCCATCTTTTGGTGTAGCTGCAGGCAGGCACTTTCTTGCTAACCTACATATCAGGATACGGCACATCCGACTTTGCCAGGCGCGAGTATGAGGCCAACACATACATGCGACAAAGAGGACACAGACGCTGCACTGCGGCGAGTGCATTCTCATCTCGCCGCCTAGTTAATCGTGCATCTATGCAGATTCATGGACTCTCTCGTCGAGAGGCGTTTATGCTGGAAAGCGCAAATGGTCAGTGATTATCACCTATTACCGAATCTCTCCAGTGCGTCCGCCGAAGAGTTACAATGCGTATGAACGCTAGTCTGTTGATTTGCTTCGTAGGTGCTAGTACACGACTTGCATTAGTTCTTTAAGCTAATATCATTTCGCAGGTATCAAAGCGAGGACATGCTCACTATGGTGCTCTCATGAGTCACCAAACCCTCCTCTATAACATCTGTGCCACGAGTTGTTGTAGGTCGTTACGCCACAGCATCATTCGAACCGGCTGCGTGTCGTACGTCACACCAGTTCATTGAAGCAGTGAATAGTGGCCGGCCACGCCCTACCCATAGCCCAAACAAACGACCTGGATTAGGATGTATATAGAGCTGCGTAGATGACGATGAAATAAAAATACGATAACCAAAACAGCCTATGCTAACATACACTGCGGGGAAGCGGAGGGGGTATACTATAATGCCCAGAGACCAACCCATGAAATAACTACATGAACAAGGAGGCCAACACAATGCCTCCCATCGCGGTCGCGACACCCTCCAACCTGGACACAACGCGCGGGGCATCAGAAGAATCCGTGCTGGAGCTGGAAATGCCACCAGCAGCCTGGACGGCGCTGTTCAGGAAACCCTCGCCACAGACGGACGTGATGCCCGTGTACAGCGACGCCTGTCCGCTCATCAACGCACTCTGCGCAATACCAGGGCCATAGGGGATCTTGGCCTCAAAGTCCATGTACGCAGACATGATGTTGGACGTGCAGGTGGTGCAAAGCGTCGAGGCTGTGCCAGAGCCGTTGAGGAACAGGTACACGAGGTTGCTGTTCGCCCAGGTCGTCGCGTTAGGGGTTGTGACGGTAACGTCTGCGCGGCGGGAGATGGAGGCGGTGGTGGTGAGGTAGTCCTCTAAGGTGGAGACATCGACCGCCGAGGAGCCCGCGTACGCCGCATTGTTGACGCCCGCAGAGGCGGACGCCGTGCTGGATGCCGACTGGACGAGGCAGTAGTTGCCGCCGTCGTTCTTTGTGCAGAGGGCGTTGTGGAAGGGTACGATGGCGTAGAGCGTATCGTAGGTAAGGACAACATCGGGCATCGGCTCGCTGGTCAGCTCTGCATAGCACGCCGAGGAGAACTCGGTGAGCAGAGGCCGCACATCGGTATCGCTGCACGAGGACGCGCAGAGGGTATTAAGTGTCTTGGTTATGCCAGACACCGTCGGCGTGTCGGTAAAGTTGCCAGGGGAATATGCGGATGAGGCAGACACCATCGAGTTGGCGCACTTGTCCAGCGTTGTATCCGAGTTCAACTTGTTCAAAAACGTTTTGCAAGCGGTGCTGGCCGCGCTGGGAATAAGCGCATTGGCCGTCGACGTTGATGACTATCGGAAAATCAGGGAAAAAAAGTGGGTAAATGTAGGAGCTCGCGGACCTGGGCGTAGGCTGCCGTCGTGAGCAAGGATAACACTGCGAGTGAGGCAATCATGGTGGTGGTGTTAATGAAAGGTAGAAAAAGAGTGACAAGTTGTGGTCGCCAACGACGACGAGAACAGCGACGAAGATGGGTGTTTCGATGACAAGGTAGCTGATCGGACACAAGGTCGTTTTTGATGTATAAACGGCTGTCAACATCGAGTGGCGTGGGAGCCCGTGTACTCTTGGCACGGCACAAGATCCCCGAAGAAATCAAATATCTTTCATTCTGATCTGCACCTTAAACTGCGCAGGATTCGCGGGCTTCATGAACACAATGCTAATCCCTTCAGAGATCCTATAGCAATGAATAGAGTACTTATTAGCCCCGTCAAGATGTAGAGGTACTATATAGAACATCAATGCATATGACCTGGTTCCTGACTTGTCAAGGAAAGGAGCAAGTCAAAAAGTTATCCTATATGCTATAATCATCGTCGACGAGGTTTCTTCGTAGCAACAGCCTGAGTGGGTTGGAAAAACCACGCTCTAAAGTCACTCCAAGCCTCTCGCGCGGTTGGCCCAAGAGTCCTCAAGCTGGGGAGGAACGGAACATAGAACCTTGGAGCAAGTCCAAGCCGCGCCCTCACCGCAGGATGACGCAGAATAAGTGACTGCGCCTGCATCACGGCCGCGGTGGCCATGATGTATGTCGCAACGCCCTTGAGTCGAATATCAGCTCTGCATTTCAATACCAAAGAAGAAAGCAGATACTCACCGCCGTACCACCAACAGCCCAAAACGAAAAAGGGATCAGAGCTGGAAGGGCAAAACTCAGTAAATCCATCCTCTTAACATATCCTTCAGTTCCTGGGTCGCCCAGCGCAGCCTGAAGAACGATTCATATTATCTTACACATAAACAGAACAAGAATGCGCACCCTGATAGCCACGAACGTCATTCCGCCCATCCCAGCACACATCCAAACCGGGGCAGTAGCCGACATATCTGGGAGCAGCCAAAATCCACTATACTGCGCCACCTGAGGGACATTCCACACAATACGCGCCGTCGCATAAAACGTCGCAAACGACCACACAATAGGCACACCCCCACTCAACACGGCCTTCCCCACGCTATACCCCGAGTCCGCCAACAGCTTCTGCGTTTTCCTCGCCGCGACAGACTGCACCAGCACATCGTGCCTTTTCGCAGCCTCCTTGATCTTGGCCTGCTCAACTTCCAACTGCGGGCGTATAGAGGACATGCGGCTGCTGAGCTGCAGCGCTTGGATGCTGAGCGGGGCGACGACGAGGCGCGCGATGATGGACGAGGCGAGTATCGTCCAGAACCACGGCAGGCCGACGGAGATGTGTATGAACTGGATGACATAGCGGAAGAGGGCGGCTGGTGTCCAGCCCATGAGACCCATTGACGCGAGGTCGCCGTATTGGAGAGGAGTGAGGGCAGCCATGAGAGCGTCTACCGACACGTCTGGAGTGGATGAGGTAGCGACATCCACGGCGGACGAGGATACGACTTCGGACACGGGTGTGCTGCTAGCGGCTTCAGTTATGGGTGGAGAGGCAATGCTCGCTACAGCTTCATCTGCTGGTTGTGGTAACGTCGAAGGTTCTGGGGAAGTAGCAGTTTCTGGAGGGGGTGTAGGTATTTCCGAGGGAGTTTCCGGTATAGGTTCCGGCGCCTTTTTAGAAAGATACTGAACCCAAAAGCGTTTGGGCGCGTGGTGGAGAATGGACGCGATGCCAGCACATTCCGAACCGGCTGAGGGCTCCTGCAAAGCTATCATGACTTTTGGTGAATCAAGACGGCACACAAAGCGTCCTGCGTACCTGTACATTCCGACTACACACCCGATTCCAGTTAGTAGCTAGAGCAATATACCGGCGCGGGGCACGTACCTCAAGCGAACATTTGTCCGACATCGAGCACTAGAAATGGACATTTAATACTCCACGGGGTCGATTAGAGAGAAGAGAACCTTGACAAGCAAAGCCTCCCGGCAGACGATATCCCTCGGATGTTCTGCATTTTAGCGGCACCCGCCCAAGCCCGCTCAAAATATCAGAAGGTGGTGGTGGATCGGAAGGAAAAATTGGATGCCCACGTGATCGAAGGTTAGTTCCCAAAATAGACACGGCACTCTCCTCCCTTCTCCTTCGTCTCTATGCTCAGTTAGTGACCCATTACGCTATGTCACAGAGGAAAGTGATGTAGGGGCATCTAGTTCTTGGGTTTCATTTTGACGATCTAACGTATTCGATAAAAGCTACGGAATAGCTCTCGGTGAGACGTTTACTGCGATGAGACGAAGCGCTGGAAAATGCTTGACTCCGCTTTGCTAGCCGATGTGTATTATGAGGATTGTGTGAAGCGCCTAGTCGTCGTCCAGGTACCCAATGTCGGACTGCATGATGTCGCTGCTGGCATCATATTTCCTCACAGCGACCACCGACAAAGCTGGTACTACTGCTGGCTCTGGTACCCTGGCTTCCGATGATTAGTTGCGGCTGGCCTTGGCCGAGTACAGCCATGTCCTTCAGATCAACGCACCTCTCGTTGGATACACGACAACCACTCTGATGCGGAGCCTGGGACACGACAAAGGTTATAACATATCTCGTACTACAGCTTTGATTCCTTGTTGGCCGACCTCTGATAATTCTCAACAAGATCTCTGCCCCTCTAAACCCCCGTCTCGATACCATTCTTGAGAACTAATACATCAGCAACGGTCGTGATCAGGCGATAGCCTGCCTTGAACTTGTCTACGATGCCGCTCTCTGGCACGAACCCGACGAGAGGCTTGCGGTACTGGCGCGCAAGCAACTCGATGCGCTCTATAGCTTCCTTGGGATCGTGGCCCAGGTCGTTTCCTAGATCAGTTGGTCCAATCACTAAAAGTTAAAACAAGCCAGCATCACGCTGAGTGTCATGAATGACAGCCTCACTAATAGCATCGACACCCTCAATCTGCAGAATCTCCTCGAGATTCTCGACGCCTAA
Source organism: Mucidula mucida (assembly GCA_015501055.1). Lineage (NCBI taxonomy): Eukaryota > Fungi > Basidiomycota > Agaricomycetes > Agaricales > Physalacriaceae > Mucidula > Mucidula mucida. The sequence goes on from JADNYV010000146.1 coordinate 24,748, forward strand.
TCCGCTCTCGATGGTCGCTCGCGACGTCCATCCAGGTCTTTCCCTCCGGGGCGGCGAGTTGGGCTCCAGGAAAGACTGTGGACGTTAACGACGCGCCGAGCCGCCGACTTAAGTATGTACTTACGGACACACGGCGCGAAGGACCTGTTTCCTTGCGGCGGGAACCTCGCGGCAGCGATTGACGCGCGTACCTGGGCGGGAGTTTCCGTGTGGAGGATAATAATCCCGCCTGCGCCTGCGTGACCCAGTCGTGCGCGGCGGACGACGGGGATGATGCGGCCTTGGGAGTACATCCTCAATGTCTGGATCTGCCATGGTAGGTGTCTATAAACATGTATTTTAGAGAAGGAGGAAAACGCGCGAACCATGTCAGCCATGAAAGCGGGGTATGCTCTGCATCGACGACGACCCAGTCGACGTTGGTGGCTGCGACGACCTTGCAGATTTCTATGGAGGGAAGACCAGCCCAGTACCCGAAGAGGGGCTGTGTCGTTCTTTATGGTGTCGGCGATGGCCTGGCGCATGTTGGGTGATTGGCGTATGTGGAGGGCGTTGTATCGGTCCATGGTGAATTTGCGAATCTAACTCTTGAGGCGAGATAGGAAACTACAGCTTTCTTATAGAGATAAATTCTTCAAGTTGCTTTACAATCCGATTAGTAAGACACTGACCGCCCCGTGCCCTTGTATGCAGAGTAATGATCTAGCTCCGTCTACAAAGGATTCTCATATCCCATCGAGGGCCGAGTAAGTCAATGCGCTGTATGGTGAAGTAGGTAGTTGAGTCTCAGTCACCAGGACGGAGTCATAGTATCTGCTTAAGAGCAATTGCGCCACTCAAATATTCTGTCGAAAAGTCAAAGGTTCTCCAACAGTATGAAAGATAATTTGCGACCTTGCGGGCTCAGTCGGATCCTGTGAGTAGGAACCCCCCGCTACTTGAAAGAGAAAAATTCGCTTACTCAGCTGATAGATAGATGAGTATCTGGAATGTCAGCGTCGAGCTTTCTTCTAAGTTGTATTACAAAGACTTGCATGTGCCTTCCGCTCCGTTCTAACTTCTGCGCCACAGTCGCAGATGGGTGTCCGGCGATGAAAGATTGTAATATCAACTTGTAATAGACGGACTAGGAATACACGGGCTCTTATGATGCCGAGTACCTGCTGCTTTCATGGTGAACTTGACCGGCGGCGAGGAGGGAAATGACGTGTCTTACCCTTCTTCCTTTTTCCTCTCATCATAAACGCTTCCGATTCTGACTATCTCAATATCCATCGCGTACCAGTGCGACCTCGATAGTTAACAACGCATCTAGTCGATCTTTATGCTAGCTCTGGCCGTCAGTCAGGGTAGCTCTCAGAGTCCCAGCCTTCTGTAGATACAGAGACAAAGTCCAAGAACTCCTTCTTGCTCAGCTTTGAAAACAGTGGCAATGTTTCTTCATGGATTCGACTCGACGAGCAAGACTTGGTGGTCGACGTGAGTTTTATCTGTCAACTCATTCGATTTACATCGAATGCTAATACAGAGCCGTTACTGCTCATTGCTCATTCAGATTCTCAAGGTCGGGCATCAAGACTCCGTCGACCTGCACGAGAAAATTCGTCAGTAAAGTGCATCCTCCGCATCTAATTGTAATGCACTGACATGTTCAGCGTTTTCCAAGACTTCGTGTAGTGCTTCCAAGGCTATTTTCAGATTTTCTCGCATATCTGGATCAGCAAATCGGCGTGCAATCCATTCTACCAAAGGATATTTACGGAATGCCTCTGTGGTATTGAGGCTCTGGAGGGAGGATGGCCACGGGAAGAGAGATATCTCTGGGTTTGGTGTTTGAGCCCATGTAAGGATGTCTTGAAGTGCCGAATGACAGCCACTCCATGACGCATGGCTTGGGCAGATTTTGGCTAGCTTTTCGATATGTTGATCCACCCCTGTCGCGATTATCAGCATAAAAGCGAGTATGAGCTGTTGCGGTTGGTGGAGATATTGGCAGAACTCGCGACGGTTCGAGATCGATGTCAGAGTACGAAGACCCTCGATATAGCCCCCGATAAACAGTTCCAATGATGTACCCGTGCCGCCACATATCGCCCATTCTGTAAAGACGATTCCCATCCACCCTCTGCTAGTAAAGAGTCGGTACACTTTATCGTGACCACGAGATAACGCATGGCCCATTACTTGTATGGGCGTCTTGAGGTTTGATGGTTGGTCATAGCTAAAAGTAGAATCATACTGAACAGAGTTATAGAAACCTGCCCAGGATTGGAGAAAGACGTCCAGTCCCGGAAAGTGGAATTCATACATGCAGGAGGATTGAAGGTAAAATGAGCGAATGTGATCTAGACACAAGGAACGATCCGACTCTATAGTCGCTGTGAACGAGATGTCCCGAAACTCCTGGAGAACATTGATCAAGAAGTCGCAATCCACTGTGCAATAGTCCTTATTTGGCATCACTCGATGACCTGCGATGAGCCCCACAACGCGCGCAAGAAGCTCGAGATGTTTTTGTTGTGCTACTGTCAAGTTGTCTATGTCATTATGGCGGTACAGTCGAAGTTTGGAGAGGGCCAGATTCCCAGCGGCGATCAATGTTCTGTGGTATGTAGATATGGATGCGCCGGCCGCGCTGTCATATGGCGCCAAGAGGGGCGTTCGGAGAACTCTGTCCCAAAATTGTGAGTGAAGGCGCAGCGAGACGACTTGCGGACCCGTCATGAATGGACCTCCGGGAGATGATAGAACAACGAGTACCGCGGATAAGAATTGAGCCAATATAGATTCATCAATAACATTGCCTGCCACATTCCATGCAGACTGACTATATTGATCAAGCGCAGAGCGGATTATTACTTCCCAAATGAGAGGCTGCATCCGCACCTCGGAGTGACGGATGAAGAAATCGATGTAATCGTAATACCGCTGCCCATAGGCATGCCATATAACAGCTTCGATGTGCGGATCCCAATTACCAGAATCCGCTTCACGGATGGCTGTTGGCCAAATTGTTTCATCGCCCATTGGAAGGAACAAAGAAGAACGGCAGAGGCGCTCCATCACCTGCAATTGGCCAGCACAGTCGAGAATTGGTAACACTTCAAGGACCAGCCGATTGCGTTGACTCTGCATATTGGTGGCCGCCCTCCATTTTGTCAAAGCATAAGAGTGTGACTCGTCAGGAAGGCCACTGATGCCCTGTAAGACAAGGGTATGGACAGTCGGGTTCGACGACATCTGATACAGCCAATCGAGAGCATCGACGGAGAGAGTATCATGCGCGTCTCGAACTGCGTCAGACTCTAGTTGGGTCAACGACTTCAAATTGGTCTGCAAAACATCCGAAGCCTGTTGTTGTGATGGGACAGCCGGCTTGTGGATGCCCCGATGCGCGACGAAACAATAATGTCGAAGAGACTGTATACCGAATGAAACAGTTTGACAAACATGATGGATGAAGTCAGTGAGAGGTGTCTGATAGGGACACTGGGGAAAGATGATAGGAATGGCATTGCTAACAAGGTAGAGCACACAGACAAGGACTGTGATTGTGCCAACAGTCCATGCGAGCGAGGCGCGTAATGGGACGTAGAAAAGGGCGAGGCCGGCAAAGAACAGCATGAGGGAGATGTGCATAACGATTGGGAGCATTCCAATGATAAAACGAACGCGCCACTTCTCGAGGCCCATGAAACGAAACTGGCGGACGTGGCTGCGAAGTCCCGGTGTACCAGAAGGAAAGGTCATGTACCGGTGTAACCATTGCTTCACCAGAACAGCGGAGAGAGCAACGACGAGGCTGGTGACGAGACTGACAACCCAAAGCCCGTTTATCCAAACATCGATGGCATCGGGATCGAATTTCGCTGCCGGGTTGACGGACGGAGTCGTGACATTCAGCGTCGTGCCATCCGCCCTGGCGAGCTGTACAAGGAGAAGATCGCGGAGCAGCAGTGCAGACATCTCCGAGAAATCTGCTTGGAGGTTCTGCGAGACCTGTACGAGGAACGATGTGACCACAGCAGAGAAGAGACCGGCCTAGTAGGGCTAGTAAATGAGATTGCCTCAAACACGATCTCAAAATACGTACGAAAACAAGCATTACATCGAGACCATCGCGAGACTGACCAACCATCTTCTCGTCGAAAGCGGCGGCCTCTTCGACATACACCCGCCATATCCTCGCATTGGGCGCGGTTTCTTGGCCATAAGGATCCTCTGGGAATCGCGCCACGTAGTCATCGTTGAAAAGAGGCCGCGGAGGACCCTGCCTTCGGGAGTCCTGCGCCAGCCCAAAGAACGTTTTCGTAGGCTGTGTGGGTTGAGGTGCAGATGCAGCAGCACCTGCCTGGGCGTTTCCCGCCTGCATTGGCATATTCTCCGTATCGGCGAGGCCGGTAGGAGACCCACTTGCAGGTATCTCTTCCCCGTCGTTGGATACTTCGCGGAATGACATGAGCGCGCTGGTGGTGTGAAAGCAAGATGTTTAACAGCCATTACGCGCGCACGTGCCTCGGTCCGATCGCGTCTGAGCTTCCATCCAAGTTGCTCGTGTTCGACGAGAGTCATTTGTTGGCTACAGCAAAGCTGTGCGTCTACGACTCGTTGGTGTAGGCGGAATTCTACATTGTAACATTGTACCTCCAGCCGGACGACAACACGGTGGCCTTTACATGTGCTTTGAACTTGATTGTCGTTTGGAATTCATACCCCTCTCAGAGTGATACTGGGTGAAATTGAACCACCTATCACATTCTTGTATTCTCGAATTTTTTGTGAAATGACCGTTGATTGTCAGCCTCGTCTGTGCGTGAGAACGTTCTGCCGCCGGCAATCAAGCGTAGTTGGTTCGTTTCCTTTTCATTACTCTTCGTCTTACCATGACCACGACGCGTGAAGCGAGGTTCATGAACCTCAACCCGCCGCATTATGGACGCGATGGTCTCGCATCTCCCAGGCCCAAGTTTCCCCCGGGGAACTTTCTCGACACGCACATCGACGAAAATCTCGTCCTGAGGCGCGTCGTGATACATCTTCCTCTGCTGACAACGTTAGCACACGTTGTCGATGCGAAACTTGGTGGCTTCTCTAATCGCCACATGATCCCAGATGACTTTTTCGGACGCCCACAGGACTGGTATCGTAGGTCGGTCGATGTGAACACAGCGGAGCCTATAGCTATGACACACCAAATGGGGGCTGGGTCTGTGGGCTCACAACTCGCGTCTAGCATATATATACACCCTGAGCAGCCGCAGAACTTCTCGGCACTTTCATGGGGATATTCTCAACTGGACACATGCGACCAAAACTCGTCAAGCTCTTTCCTTGTTGAACATGTCTTTCTTCGCTTCGCCGACTATAATGTGAGGGAGCCTCGCTTCTTAGAAAAGTTCCCTCCAGCAATGCGCCCTAAGCTTCTGGATATCGGAAAGCAGTTTCCTCACTGCGCAACTGCCATGTTCTTTTGTCCAGCTGCACATGAACTGCTTCGGAATATGGACATTGTGGCAGAGATGAAGGAGTTCCCTTGGACGTACAATTCGACTACAGTCAATCCGTCTCCATCTCCGAAGGCGCCACGACCGCCTGATAACCCTCACCCGTTATGGCCTCTTCCCGAGCTTGATCCCGTCCCACGTCGGGATGGCCACATCCGCCGTAGTTCCCGTACCGACTCTCCCGTTGTGGACTACTGCTCGCCTGGGCGCGTCACGTCTATCGCGATGGGAGACTGGCATGACGACCCCACTCAATACATTCAAAGGGTGAGTTTATTTCTTCTCTGGTATCTTTATTAAAATCGGTGCAGGCATGGGCAAACGCAGTAAGAGCTGACGCGTCGGTCATTGTTTTCGACTGCGGGAACTACCTACGTATCGGTATCCGTCAACGCGAGAAGCAAACATTGATTTTGTCAGATTTACTTGACGTGTGTTGTGCGAAGAATCCTGCGTATGGCAAGATTTGGGCTGGTACCCATATCGCTATCGCACAGGATGTAATGGAACGTTATCAGAACCGTCTAGCGTCTCGACCCGTTCCCGTACCTCCTACCGGGCTAAAGCGTGTATCTCCAGAGATCGAGGAAGGCTCGAACAAAAAACAAAAGGCCAAAACGCGGAGCACACCCGGTGGCAAGGTATGTAGTATAAAGATCTTACCCAACGAAATCCTGACTAATTGGTAGAGATCTCAGTCGAAGCCTGGCACGTCGAAACAACATGGACGAACAGGGGGCCGTAAAAAAGTGAGGTTAATGCTCCAGATCAGTCCTGCTTTGTGTAATGTCCCTCAGTCGTCCGCTACAGAGGTAACCAAGACAGAAAATCATGATAAGGCTCGCCAGTTTTTGAACTTTCCAAATGTGCTGCTAATTGACATAACCCATCAAGGTCACTCCTCTTTCTTCAGGCACGGTTTCGCAGATGAATGTTCTCTTTGTCGTTTTATCGAGAGATTTTCTCACTAAATCAGTCTGCAGAATCTCGAAGCCTCGTTCTCTCGGCACGTTGCGATCGCCATATACCTTCGTTTCGGGATATATAATTCTCCATCTCCTTCAATCCTTCTACAACCCGGGCAAAGGCGAAGGGCAGCCTACCCTCCCACTACTTATGTTACTCTAGTCTTGAACTCTCGGCTCGGGACCGGTGCAACGGGTGATGTATTCGCGGCCACCATTCCCAATGTCAACCACGGACCGATAGTCGTGAAGCTAGCGACGACTTTCAGACGTCTATGCCGTTTACGACACGAGTATTCTGTTTACGCTCACCTGAAGAACGCCAATGTGAAATGTATTCCACGCGTATTTGGCTTTTATCAGGATGCGCAACGCGGTGCTGGCGCGTTGATTTTGAGCAACGATGGACGCTCGCTCGGCGGGCGCCCAGGTAAACTCACGGCAGATGAAAAGTGCAAAGCCTTATCTCATCGATTATTGCCCTCTGACACAGTCACAGAACTCTTATACGTGCCGCGATGACTTCTATTCATGCCGCGGGCGTTTTACATCGCGATCTGAGAACGTGGAACATATTGGTGAACGATGCGGGCGGCATCTCCATCATCGACTTTGACAGGGCAAACACTGATGCGCACGAAGACAACTTCCGCCTGGAATGGGAGCGGTTGGAAAAATTGCTGAAAGGGCAGCATGTTGAGAATGGTCAAGTCATCGGCAAAGATGGAATGCCTGCGAATATTGGTGATCTCGTGAACGATAACCCAGGCGTCGTGTAGATCACGCTTTCAATAATATCTGCACCCATTATTCGTTATTATGATAGAACGAGTCGGATTGACTCCATGTGATGTAAGGCCACCAATACGTCTGACATCGACAACAACGCTCTGTGTGTGTGCCCAGTAGCATGTAGCCTATTGAGCGTGTGTCAAAGGTCCTCATCCAGCCTAAGAAACATGACCCACATGAATAAGACTGTACTGAAAGAAGTACGCAATCTTCTGATGCGGTTCAGTAGACGACATTTGGGGTAAGTGTCGGCGAAATATTCCAAGTATTTACCGAGCGGCATCCCGATGTCCTCCAGAAACAGAAAATGCGCATTGGTCGCCGGGTCTCCAAATATTCCCTAAAGCTCACTGTCGCTGAGCTCCGGACACGGTGTTGATATTCAGTCTCCAATTGCTTCCCAGCGAAGACGCCAATTGCTATTCGCACGACTAGCGGTGTCCAATCCCACTCGGCGCCACCCCTGTGCCCCCACATTCGTGCATCTGCCTCCAGTGCATGGTCCAATTCTGTTCGATACGGATCTCCATGGAAATAGATACCCGTGCTTATAAGGCTGAGATCAAGCCCTCCTTCCTCCATCCTTCCCTCATTCATTGACGTAGCCAGTGATATCGGGCATGGCTAGCGTATGCGAGTGATTGTAAAGGTCGAGGACGCGATCAGCATCCGGCAGAGGTGGTTGTTCCCGCTTTGCCACATATTTGAGCAAGACGGGAGTCTTCATCCTCAGCGCCTTCACCGTCTTTGTCTCGAGGAGTTGCTGAGCCAAATATTCAGCCTACATGGTGAGTATTAGTTGTTAGGTGTCATCAGTGGTATATGACGCGTATTTTTTACCGTCACGAAGGTGGTAAGGTGTCTGGATAAGGCCTGATATCGGGTGTCAGTCATACGATGCATATTGGAGCATCGAACACGTACATGAGTTGGCAGTTTGATACTAAGTTGAGCGGCATTACGCCACAATTGAGCTCGCCAAACCACATCCAGAGTCGCAACGATATTCAGACCAATGCGAACTTTCATTTGCGAAGGTAGTGTTCGATCAAATGGGTCCCTTGAGACATCATGGCATGGCGATGTAAAAAGCGTCTGCAGATGTCGGTGCCGCATGCAGATCATCTCGTACTGGCCGTCGCCTATGATTGCGAATGTGCCGTTGATGGCTACGAGCTTTGTCCAAACCTAGAGATGACCGGCTAAGAAACACGCAGGAAATGGCAGGGGCGAAATCCTCATACCTTCTTCGACTCAATATGCACTTTTACGGTTCAGTGGCCTTCGCTATCTAGTCGCTATCACCGACTCTGTCAACGCTATCGGTTTCATTAATTTCTTCCCCTACAATGGTCAAAGGTCGTTCGAGTTCAAATCTGTGAGCAGACACTTTGACCGTTTGACGGTCGGGTCGTTCGACAAACTGTACCGACTATGTTAGCTCTTTGTGCCTAGATGACGACTGACTTGTTGTCCCAACGCGGTGCAACAAACTGATCGCCCGCGCTGACTCGCCTTCGACGCCACACTTTGACGTTCGTTTCGCAGTACCTCCGTATTGTTGTCAACAACATACATACATTACTTTGCTCGCTTCTCGCAATCCGACCTGTTTCCCCGCTTCGCATGCCTTGATTTCCTTGAAGAGGAGTCGGAAGGACACGTCGCCGCGCCTGAGGTGTACATGCATTGCTGACGGTCCAGGCCGTACGTACGACCAGTGGCCTGGCAAGGAAAGAAAGGAATGGATGACCACATCGAAGTATGGTCACAGACGAGGGCGTACCTCGTCAACAGTGAACCAACCATATTCACGTTGTCGATGTTAGTGAAAAGCGCGCGCTCTGCTACAAACTAACATGGACCGCAACGGACCACTCTGCTGCTGTCTTTCAATGATCTTCGGCCCCGAGTTTTGCAGCACCCATGGTATCCTCCATGTTTGGCGGTGTAAACTTTCCGGCTCCTCTCACTGATTCTCTCAATTTACTACGCCGGTATTCATATGCCGAGTCGCGAACCGCACTCTGGAGAACATGAAAAAGGCCTGCGACGCGGAAGAAACTTTGAAGAAGCTCATTCAGGACGGACTTGCGCGGCTGCACAGCGGAAAATGCAAGATAGGACGAGGGCTTACAGCGAAGATCTAAGTAATGTTGTATGGTACAATAGTCACATCTCGAAGGCGCATCACTGGACAACTAGCGGTATTTTTGTAGGTACTCCGAGTGGTGGGGATCGTCCTGTACTCCTGATATCAAGGGTCCGCGACGCATACTTACACTACTGCGCATCGGTCTCTGTCTGACGCTACGTCCCCGAGAGCTGATGCTTTGTCAGGTGCGTTCAGATTCTCGAGATCGGGCATCAAGACTCCGTCGACCTGCACGAGAAATTCGTCAGTAAAGTGCATCCTCCGCATCTAAGTGTAAAATGCACTGACATGTTCGGCGTTTTCCAAGACTTCGCGGAGTGCGTCCAAGGCTATTTTCAGTTTTTCTCGCATATCTGGCATAGCAAACCGGCGTGCAGTCCATTCTACCAAGGGATATTTACGGAATGCCTCTGTGGTGTCGAGGCTCTGGAGGGAGGATGGCCACGGGAAGAGAGATATCTCTGGGTTCGGTGTTTGCGCCCATGTAAGGATGTCGTGAAGTGCCGTATGACAGTCACGCCATGATGCATGAGTTGGCCAGATCTTGGCTAGCTCGACAATACGTCCTTCAAGCCAAGAAAAGTTTGGTCCACCGCCAACCGCAACTATGAGCATGCAAGCAATTGTGAGCTGTTGCGGTTGGTGGAGATATTCGCAGAATTTGCGACGGTTTGAGAGCAACAGTGCAGTTAGAGTACGGAGACCGTTGATATAGCCCCCGATAACATTCAGGTATTCACCCTTGCTACCGCATATCACCCATTGCATAAAGAGGATTCCCATCCAGTCTTCATCTATAAAGATCCTGTAGGCTTGCTCGTCGGCCTGCAACGCCTGGCGCATGATGATCATGGGCCCTTCCACGTCGGCAGATCGAGTAAAGGTAAAATCAGAATCATACTGCATATAGTCATAGAAACTCGGCCAGGTGTGCAAATGGTAATCAAGGCACGGAAAAGGGAAGCCAGGCATGAAGCAGGAGCGAAGGTAATACCTACGAATGTGATGTAGACAGTGGGGAAGGGGACTGTTGCCGTGCTCTGAAGATGAGAAGGAGACATCCCGAAACTCCTTTTGAACACTGATCAAGAAGTCAAAATTCACTGTCCAATGGGGCTTTGTTTTGTGATCTAGGCCGAGTCTTATTGCAGTGTCTGCGAGAAGATCGAGAAGACATGGCTCTACTATTGTGCCCTTGTCACGGTACTGTTGAATATGAGAAAGAGCTAGCTTCCCAGCGGCAAGCATTGTTCTATGGTATGGAGAGATGGGCAAGCCGGACAGGCGATCGTAAGGCGCCAAGAGGGACAATTCGAGAAGTCTGTCCCAAAATTGATTTCGAAGACGGGTCCAGACGACTTGTGTACCCGTCATCAACGACAAATTGGGACTAGTGGGGGTTAATGGACGGATGACCAGGGGTAAGAATCGAGCCAACATGAATTCAATATGGCCTTCTGCATCATCATCAATGACTGCACGACGCCTATATTGATCAAGCACAAGATCGATTACTCCTTCCCAAATGAGAGGATGCAACCGCACCTCAGAATGGCGGATAAAGAAATCATTATAATCGTCAAACGATCGCCCGCAGCCGATGAAGATACCAGCTCGAATACGTGGATCCGAATCGAAAATGAGAATGTTGATGTTGTGTGGAAGCTTTACATTGCCCACCGGAAGGAACAAAGAAGAGCGGTACAGGCGCTCCGCTACCCACAGTTGGTCAGGATAGTCGACAGCGATCTGTGATACTTCCTCAGCTTGTTGCTGGCGTCGAGTCTGCATGTCCGTTGCAGTACTCCATTTCGTCCGAGCATAAGAGCGCGACTCAGCTGGAAGCCCACTGATGCCCTGTAAGACAAGGGAATGAACGGTTGGGTTCGACGACATCTGATACAACCAGTCGAGACCATCGACGGAGAGAGTATCATGCGCATCCTGGACTGCATCAGACTCTAGCTGGGTCAACGACTTTACATTGCTCTGCAACGCATCTGACCGCACCTCACGCGCAGGCTCAAACTCCGAAGCCGTGGAAGACTGCTGTCGTAATAGAACAAGCTGCTTGACGATGCCACGATACGCGACGAAACAATGAAATCGAATAGAGCGTAAACCGAACGGAACAACTTGACAAACATGATGGATGAAGTCGGTCAGCGGTGTCTGGTAGGGACACTGAGGGAAGATGATAGGAATTGTGTTGCTGATGAGGTAGAGCAGACAGACAAAGACCGTGATTGTGCCAACGGTCCATGCGAGCGAGGCACGTAATGGGACATAGAAAAGGGCGAGGCCGGCAAAGAAGAACATGAGAGAAATGTGCATGACGATGGGGAGCATCCCAATGATGATACGAACGCGCCACTTCTCGAGGCCCATGAAACGAAACTGGCGGACGTGGCTGCGAAGTCCCGGTGTACCAGAAGGAAAGGTCATGTACCGGTGCAACCATTGCTTCACCAGGACAGCGGAGAGAGCAACGACGAGGCTGGTGACGAGACTGACAACCCACAGTCCGTTTATCCAAACATCGATGGCATCGGGATCGAATTTCGCTGCCGGGTTGACGGACGGAGTCGTGACATTCAGCGTCGTGCCATCCGCCCTGGCGAGCTGTACAAGGAGAAGATCGCGGAGCAGCAGTGCAGACATCTCCGAGAAATCTGCTTGGAGGTTCTGCGAGACCTGTACGAGGAACGATGTGACCACAGCAGAGAAGAGACCGGCCTAGCAGGGCTAGTATATGAGATTGCCTCAAACACGATCTCAAAAACAATACGTACGAAAACGAGCATTACATCGAGACCATCGCGAGACTGTCCAATCATATTCTCGTCAAAGGCGGCAGCTTCTTCAACATAGACGCGCCATACTCTCGCATTGGGCGCGGTTTCCTGGCCGTAAGGATCCGCCTCTTGGAATCGCGTCACGTAGTCATCGTTGAAGACAGGCTGCGAAAATCCCTGCTTTCGGGAGTCCTGCGCCAGTCCAAAGAACGTTTTTGTGGGCTGTGTGGGTTGAGGTGCACCTGGCTGGGCGTTTTCCGCCTGCATTGGCATATCGGCGGCGGCGGTAGGAGCCCCACTGACAGGCATTTCTTCAACGTCGTCGGATACTTCGCGGATTGACATAGGCGCGCTGGTGGTGTAACAGCAAGGCGTTTACAAACCCCTGCACGCGGTGCCTCCGTCCACGTGCGTCGGTCCGATCGCGTCTTGATCATGCTCAAACCATCTTATCCAAGTTGCTCGAACGCGACGAGGTTTGTTTGGTTTGCTATGGTAACAGAATATTATTGACCTAGGTGCTTAGAAGCATCCCGTTGAGACAGTGAGAACATCTACAAAGATGCGCTTGAAAGTCGTATTGAAATGCGTGGATTAGAGAGGTTCCAGTTGTTGGTCGGTGTATAATTGTATGAGAGCACAGGACGTTCTAAAACGGTCTTACAGAATAATTATAGATGGTGTCGCGATTGAGTTCGAGACTTCTGCAATGGCTGTGCACCACTCGTCCTATGTAAACGCAAGATGGTACATTTAGTATTCTATACAACACGACTTCTATAGACCAAGACATACGCAGCGGAATCCTCGCCACCGCCGTCAAGAGTACCCAGCTTTTCCTTGAGGAACACGGACACCTTATCGTCGTCAAACTTGTACCAATCCTCGTCTGCCTCCAGAGTATCCAGCGTCTTGGTGTCCACTTTTGCGTTTGCTGAATCAAAGGGTTAGCAAAATGTAGGTGACCAAGGAACAAAATCTTACGATCAAGATATGTGGGATCGTGGAACGCGCTCTTCTTCGCAAACCCAATGTAATGCCCCGAATCGGCCGCTGCACCCTTATGGGTGACAATAGCGACCAGGTCATAGAGCCCACTCCAGCTGGCGCCAATGTCTGCCTTGATAGCTGGATCCACAAGCCCCTCAATTTCTTCGCGCTCCTTTGCACGTATCACATCCTCTGGCTCACCCTGATCATCAACATCCATTGCTGCTGTATCGCCACCGCCGACTAGTCCGCGCTTTCTCAGACGTATTTTGCGGCGTTCCGCACGGCCCTTGTCAATCTCGACGAGCCGTCGATTAACGGGCATGAGACGTGCCTTGAGCTCGTCCGAGGTGATTTCGAGAGCGTCGTAAGTGGTTGGGAACTTTACTTTACGCATAATCTTGGCCTTGCGACCAACGTCTGCGCGCCAGGCAAAGCGAACCATGTGGACAGTGAGGAACGACGGCAGGCGGGTGACGCGTGTAGTCTGTACGTAGGATGCTTCGTGACCGAGGGCGGGAGAACGCTTAGTAAGAGTGGTCTGTAGTGAATGGACGATGCCGGTGGCCATGTAGTTGGTGGTGATGGAAATGTGGCATTCGAGCTTGAGGATTTTCTCGGTGGAAAAGGTGGGTGGCTCGAGAGAGGCGTCGCCTTCAGCTTGGTCTCGCGTGAGATCTCACCCATCATCCACTGCTCGACAAACCTCTTGTTGGCGTCGGATGCGTCGGTTACGGGCCGCAGACAATTAACGATTTGAGAGAACGCTTCCTCGGCATCTTGCTGGGCATAACCGACGCCTCCGCGGCTCTGCTCGGCAAACTGGGGTAGAGCCTGCCTCAGGGCTTGCAGAAAGGTGAGTGGTGTAATCGAGTCGGTTGTCTTGAGCATCGACGAGTACAGATCGCGCAGCTGGGGTATCAGAGATCCGGATGCCTCTGTGGTATTGAGCGCCGCCTGCATGGGCGGGATGACCCGGAGCGCCTGGATCGTCGCGTTCATGTAACAAGTGTTTCCCAAGCTGTGGATGGTGAGCTCAACGTCCATGACAGCGACGAGACCGTACTTTTTCAATCCAGACGGTATTGCCAGTGCTTCTGCGAGTTCCTGATCCTCCATATCTGGATGTTGGTCAGCTGTCGCCACCATTGTATTCGCTCCCACCGCGCACCTTCAAGGAACGTTATAGGCTTTTCTGGCGGCTTTGGTAGCTCTCCCGCAGCACCGATGACCATGAACGTCTGGCCCGGCTTGGGCCCGATTTTCTTCCAATCCGAGTCGTCCTAGCCATTGCCATCAGTAATAGATCTGCATGCTCGTCGCCGGTATTCACCTTGAGGACGCCGCCCTTGACCATAATCTTCATTCTTTCGACTGGAACGCCAGTAGCCTGATAGACAGCATTTTTGAAGGCGCTCGGGGGCTGCTCGACGTCGAGAACGACGGCGAGCGTCTTGCCAGCGTGCTTGATGTTCACGTCCATGACGCGTCCTGTGACTGTTACGTCACGCCACCTACTTTTCTGAAAGAGCGGGCGATGACATCACACATACGTGTTTTGCCTTTCAACTACCATGACCATCTATTACTCCCTCACCTTTCTCCTCCTCGCCGCCGAAATGGTCACCTTTTGTGTCCTGGTCGCCCCGCTCCCCCATACAGTGAAGAAAACCCTCTTCAATTTCCTCTCCACCTCGACCATCATTGCCAAAATCGCATATGGTCTCAAAATCTCTTTCATCTTTGTCGCCATTCTCTTCTTTGACGCGCTTCAGCGTATGTTCCGAGTCACTGCAGAGGCAGAAATGGCAAAGTCGGGTCAACAAGGCGTGTCTGACGTCCGCACGGAGACTAATCTCGCTGCGCGCAAGTTTTAGTACGTGTTTGTTTCGGTATCCGCAGCAAATACGTGTTAACTTTGCCCTAGTTCACAGCGTAATACTTACCTCACTGGCTTCACGCTCTTCCTGTCCCTCGTCCTCACCCGCACATTCTCCATTATCCTCACCCTTATTCAGGCAGAGGAGGAGTTGATTGCCAAAAAGGGTTCGGCTAGTGCCGTGAGTTGGTTCTCGCCTTTGCGTTTTCGACCGCTCATTGTGTTGTAGTCGAAAGAACTTGAGTCGGCACAGAAGGAGCTTGCTGCGAGCAAGCGAGACCTAGAGGCGTTGCGCTCCCAGGCGAAATCTCAGGCCGAAGAATATGACCGCCTCGCTGATAGATATAACAAGGCTACTGGAGAGGTTGCGAAGCGTGGCAAATCGGATTGACTGCCAGCAACTTTGATAGAGTTCGGACTTTGAACGTGTTTGTATATCGAACCCATTCACATTTGTAAAGCAATGGCGCATATTCTTGAGACCCTTACGCTTCCGTTGAAATTCCCGCGACAGTTGGCATTTTGCTTGTGCGACCCGATTGTTCATGCGTGGCGTTGAATCTCTCTTGTTTTGACAGATGGCCTGTGGACCTCCGTGGCTAGCTACTGGTGTAGTTTGCTTTTCTATATGATGCGCATTGACTCAGGACAGCTCATACCAAACAGTCCTTTCAAGGCGTGATCTTCGGCTTCTTCTCATCACTGCTCTCTTCCGCATCAACCTCTCGCGCTCGCTTCATGCCCGTGTTTTGCTTCCTTTCCGTGACATCACTCTCTTCATCGGCACCTTTTTGATTTTGATGTTGCATCGCCATGACCCTCTCCAGTTCCTTGGCCAAATGCTCTTTGTCCTTTGACAACTCCTCACACTTCTTCTCGAAAGACTCCGCATACGCGGTCAACGCCGCGATTTCTCGCTCCCATGTTGCGATATTCTCCCGTTCGACCTTCTTCCGGTGCTTGATGTACTGACAAGTGATGTCCAGAACTTCGGCGGCGCAGGGATTGGTGGAGGACCACTCGTTGGGGACAAGTGCCTTGAGGGCTGCGAGGCCACTGTCGAGGTCTTCGATGTGTTTGTGCTTTGGTTCTTCCTGTGAGAAGACAAGATGTGAGGATACGATTATGGGATACAGCATAATCTGACGAACATCTTCCTCCGACAGCCATCCCTCTGTTAGGAACTAGGCAGGGTGTAAGTATCAATGTATTCTCAGTACGTCGTAGCTGTACTCTACCTAGGCAGGGTGTAAGTATCAATGTATTCTACAATGTATAGTCAGCCTAGGTCCAATGTGATTCGCAGCGAGTGGCTTACCTCAGTACGTCGTAGCTGTACTGAGGAAAGCCCAACACGCGCATGTTCCTTTCATCTCGTCGCGTCGATATCTCCGCTATCTCCGTTCCTCCGAAATCTCCGTGTTGCTCTTCACCACGACACTCCTCCTCAACGCGGAGAGGGTACAATTCCCATCCAACCTCTCATCTTTTCGAACACCGTGGTTGGCAGCGCCTTTGTGAAAGCATCCGCAACATTGTCCTTGGTGGGTACATCAACGAAGTGGACAATGCCTCGTTCGCTGCACTCTCGGCTGTAGTGATGTTGGACTTCGATGTGCTTGACTCTTTGGTGGAACGACGGGTCTTCGGTGAGGATTCTGGCGCCGCGGTTATCGATGAAGATGACAGTTGGATTCTTCTGTTCCTGGTTCAGGCCTTGTAGAAGGTTTCGGATCCAGACTGCCTCTTTTGTTGCCGGCGCCGCTGCCATATATTCTGCTTCTGTGGACGACGTCGCCGTTGTAGCTTGCTTTTTCGACATCCATGAAACAAGGCCCGATCCCAGGGAGAAGCAGTAGCCGGAGACTGATCGTCGCGTATCCGGGCAGTTAGCGTAATCGGAGTCGGTAAATCCGGTGAGTCGCGCTACGTTTTCTCCACCCAGTTCCAGCTCGAAGTCTCGTGTACCTTTTAGGTACTTGACAACGTGCAGCGCCGCTTTCCAGTGCGTTTCTCCGTGTCCGCTGTTGAAACGACTGAGCGTGCTTACAGCATGCATGATATCGGGACGAGTGGATATTGCTAGGTACATGAGGACACCCACAAGCTGGCGGTATGGCTGCTTTGCGGCTTGACGTCCCTCCTCCTCAGATTGTGGGAGGTCTCGTTTGGTGAGTCGTGTATTAGGTGGAAGAGGTGTTTTGGTTGGGTTCGCGTCGGCGCAGTTGAACTCTCTGATGATGCGATCGATAAGCGCCTTCTGTGAGAGATAGACCTTCTTCTTCTCTCTGTCGCGACGGACGGCCCACCCAATAACGAAGTTCGCGTCGGCTCTGGATATCTGCCATTTTGACTGTAGCTCCTCTTCAAATCGGACTTCCTCCTCCGCACTGCTTGCGGCTACGGTGAAGTCGTCGACATGGACAGCTGCAAATATGGTACCGGACTCGCGTTTCCGATAGTAGATGCAGTGCTCGACGCTAAGCTGAGTGAATCCTAGTTCCTTCATTGTTGCGTCCATTGTCTTGTTCCAAATTCGCCCGCCTTGCTTCATGCCATACAATCCCTTCTTCAGTTGCCATACCCAGTCCTCCTTTCCAGCTTCCTCGAAACCCTTTGGTTGTTCCATCCAGGTGGTTTCGTCGAGGTCGCCGTATAGGTACGCCGTCTTCACATCGAGTTGTGTGAGTTCGTAATCGAGAGCACCGGCTAGGTGGAAAAGGACGCGTAGGGACTCTGCACGAGCTGTTGGTGAGGTTGTCTTTGTGTAGTCCTTCCCATATATCATTTCGAACCCACGCAGAACATACCTCGCCTTGTACCTTGACACATTGCCAAGTGCGTCGCGTTTTGTTCTGAAGACAAACTTGCCCCGCATCACTTTGCGGCCTTTTGGGACAGTGGATCGTGGAACAAGATCATAGACACCCATGTCTTGGATGGATTTGAGCTCCTCCTGAATCGCGGCATGCCACTCTGCAGATTGGTCGCTCTCCAGCGCTTCTTTCGTTGACTTGGGCTCTTCTGGGAATTCGAGATTGATATTTTCATCTTCAGTTAACGTGGCGAGGACGATCCCGTCAATCAGTGCGTGAACATCGTCTTCGTTTGGGATGTGTTCTTGACGTGCGCGTTTTCTTGCTTCTCGATCAGCGCGGAGCCTGTTCCCCGCGTCAGTAGACTCCCTGACTGCCTTCCTGATACGTTCTTCGAGTCCTGCTTGCTTCTCTCTTTGACTCCTGCGGGGTATTCGGACATCTGGATCGGGATCGGAAACATTGCCGCCGTCTTCTCCTAGATTGTCTTCGTCTTCCTCGCCATCGCTGCTGTCATCATCTTCGTCTTCATCATCACTCTCTTCAATCAGTACGGGCATCTTGTCCTCGTCATCATCATCATCATCGGCATTGACTATGCGTCCGGGCTGTAGTGGCGTTGCGTGTTTCTGGTGCGACTCGATAAACTCGACGTGGTATGACGTGACTACACGATGTGTCTGTCGATGGTAGCAGATGTAAGCTTTTGAGTTGGACGAATACCCAATTAGCTGACACTCGAGTGAACGGTCATAGATCTTGGGGTTGTGCTTGTTCTGGATCAGAACGAATGCCTTGCACCCTATCTCGCGGAGATGCGCCAGGTTTGGTTTGACGCCGTACCATGCTTCATATGGAGTCATTTTGTTCTGGTACGTCGTCGGACGTCTCTGCGCCACATAACCCGCGGTCTCCACAAAATAGTCCCATAGATATGCCGGTGCTTTGCACTCTGCCATCATTGCTCTTCCCAGTTCGAATACTGTGCGGTGACGGCGTTCAGCAATACCGTTGTGCGCGGAAGTGTATGGTGCGGTGACTTGCAGTTTTGTGCCGGTTTTTGCTAACCAGTCGCGCATTTGGTCGCTTTTTAGTTCGCCTCCGTCGGTTCTGTATATGCCGACCTCTTCATTGCACTCGAGCTTCCTCTCCTTCTCCCATCTTTGAAGTTCAGAGAACGCCTGGTCTTTCGTTCGCAACGGTATGCACCACGTCATGTCTGTATATTCATCGACTAGTTCCATTGAATAACGATTGTGTCGCTTGGATTCTACCGCCTCCGGCCCCGTAAGATCAACACATACGACTCCCAGCTTTCGCTTTGACCGCTCATTCTCCCTTGTTTTGGCCACGGGCGTGCGTGTCTGCTTTCCAAGAATGCAAGATTCGCATGAGGGTGGGTTTTCGGAGAAGTCGACTGGCATACCTTTTGCCATAGCGCGTTGGGCCATCTTCTTGATTGTGGAGATGCCGATATGGCCGAGGCGTCCATGCCAGGTGCGAAGGTTAGCCGTGTTTGTGTTGGCATTGGCTGCGGCGGCAATGGGATTGGAAGTGGGTGCTGTCTTGGTGACAGTGTGCTTGACACGGGGAAGTATTGCGCCGTTTAGAGTGTACAGCTTCTTGCTGTGGCGAGTTCCCGTCGCGACGACTGCTTTGCTGGTCTTGCTCCTAATACAGAATCCAGCATCGTCGAAGTCGGCGGTATAGCCGTTGTCGCAGATCTTGCCAATGGACATGAGTCGGATTGTCGCCTGAGGAACGTATAAGACATCGCGGAGGATGAGAGTGGCACCTTTCGCCTGGCGGATGTGGATGTCTCCGATGCCCCTTGCCTCGATGTAGTTTCCTCCGACGCCCCAGATTTTCTGTGGTGGGATGGCATGTAGAGTGTGAAAATCTTCGCGTACTGGCGAGACGTGTACCGTCGCTCCTGAGTCCCCGGCAAAAGGTCCACAGTCTGCAATATTGAGTACGGTGTACTGATTCGTCTGAAGGGCGACGGGTGTACTAGCATCGTCGACGGTGTAGCCCGGTTTCAGATGGTGCTTCCAATCAATGGACACTCTGGCGACGTCGGCGAGCATAGAAAACTCGGACGACTCAGAGCCACGACGTGCGTGTTGGGCGGCGTATATCTCCTCGAGCTCGGAGTTTGGTGTCACAAACGCGGTGGCGGCTGTTTGCTCCTCCTCGACCATGGTAAAGTAGACGGTTTTACCGGCGGAGTCTTTGAACGCGAACCGTGGCTTGTTTGGATCTGGCGGTTTGGGAGTTGACGTAGTTGTGTTGGCAGAGGAGGAAGGAGAGGGGGAGGGGGAGTTCTTCTCGCGTCGCGCAGCCCTCTTCTTCAACACCTCATCACGTTTGCCTTCCATGGCCCCGCCTCTTCCCCAGCATTCATCCGTTCTGTGACGACCTCCACATGTCTCACATAGACCGTTCTGCCCATGAGTGTGGCCCTTGCCTTTGCTGTGCGACTTCTGTGTCAGCGCCGCATTCGCTTTCTCCTCTTCCGCCTCCTTCTTTAGCTCGTCCTTCAGACGCAGGGTCTCCTTCTCGAGTGACGCGACGATATCGGCGGCAGTGGACTTGTCGTTGTCTTCGTGCTTCTCGCGGACGTGTTTGAGATCCGAACACAGGGCGCGAAGTAGGACGACGCGCGCCAGCGTTTCCGCATCAAGAGTGCCGATCTCGAAGATCTGCTTGCAGATGTCACGGACTCTATTCGCGGTGGTGACCATGTCTTCGTCGCGGTAGATGTTGGCGGATAGGGCGTCGTCTAAGAGGGAGGGCTGAGTTGACGATTTCTGTCTGTGGCGTTTTTCGAGCTCCTTCCAGATCTCGTTCGCGGTTGTGCACTTGCAGTTGTCGCGCAGGTAGTCTCTCTCCGAGGCAGCAATGTTCATGCGAATCATCGCTTGCGCAATACTGTCATTCTTGGTCCAGATCGCGAGATTGGCTGCATCGGACGCGTCGGGCTTCGATACGTCGCCGGTGACATACTCTTTGCTGCCGGCGATGAGGAACGCGTCGAGGGCGCTTTCGTTCCATCGGACGTAGTTCTTCTTGTTGAGGTCGAGGGCTTCTAGACCCGTTATCGTTTTAGCTTTGATAGCCTCGAGTGGCATGGTGGTGATAGAGAGGGATGTGAAAGAAGAAATAAGGTTTCTGGTGTCCGGCGCGCTCTGCGTGCACTGGGACGGCTAGTTCCTAACTGTAGAGTCGCTTCGTAGAGTCGATCCTTCAGCAGTATAAGCCCATAACCTGTTAGGAACTAGGCAGGGTGTAAGTATCAATGTATTCTCAGTACGTCGTAGCTGTACTCTACCTAGGCAGGGTGTAAGTATCAATGTATTCTACAATGTATAGTCAGCCTAGGTCCAATGTGATTCGCAGCGAGTGGCTTACCTCAGTACGTCGTAGCTGTACTGAGGAAAGCCCAACACGCGCATGTTCCTTTCATCTCGTCGCGTCGATATCTCCGCTATCTCCGTTCCTCCGAAATCTCCGTGTTGCTCTTCACCACGACACCCTCGATGTCAGGGGGGTCGCCCAGATCTGAAAGACTCCATTGGGTTGGAGAAGGTGAGAGTGGTACACGAATGGGAAAGTCGTCGGACATGATTGTTGAAGGATGAGGATGAGGAGATCAGGTGATATAACAAAAGAGGTTTTAAATATTGGGCAATGGGCCACTTACTGGGGGTAGAACAATCCACGTTGAAGGGTCTTTGACTGCGACACAATCACGAGACCGTTTCGTGAACGCGAGCGTCAGCAATGCATCCTACGGTCTACGTAGGCACGGTCCTCAATATTCCTCCAGCTAGTTCGAGCAACTAAGTACTGCATGAACAGTAAGCACTATGACTTTTCGGTGCATACTATGCTCATTCTCTCATGAGTAGGACCCCATCTGAGGCTTAGAATAACGCATCTGCACCGCTTGCAATCGGCAGCTTGGTTCGAGCTATTCAAGTTAATAATTCAACTCTCAGGATTCAACTAAGACGCGATTGAACCGAGGCACCCCACGGTGACAAGTCAGTTCATAACTCACGCTACTTATGCATTCTGAATCTCAATGAGTAGGCCGTTTCGCGAAAAGATAAATTATTCACAAACCTTTTAAGGTTTGTTTCTGTTGTAGGTCGGAAAATTGAGACGCGATCGGACCGAGGCACGTGCTCGGAGTATTGCCCCCGCGTAATGGCTGTTAAACATCTTGCTTTCACACTACCACCAGGCCCATGTCAATTCACGAAATATCCAACGACGGTCAAGACCTGCCTGCAAGTTGGTCACCTACCGGCTTCGCTGATACGGGAAACATGCCAATGCAGGCGGAAAACGCCCAGCCAGGTGCTGGCGCTGCACCCCAACCCGCACAGCCAACGAAAACGTTCTTTGGGCCGGCGCAGGACTCCCGAACGCAGGGCTTTCCGCGTCCTGTCTTCAACGATGACTACGTGGCGCGATTTCCAGAGGATCCGTACTGCCAGGAAACCGCGCCCAATGCGAGGATATGGCGGGTGTATGTTGAAGAAGCTGCCGCCTTTGACGAGAATATGGTTGGTCAGTCTCGCGATGGTCTGGATGTAATGCTTGTCTTCGTACGTATTGTTCTGAAAGTTCATGTTTGAGGCTAATGACCCTACCAGGCTGGTCTCTTCTCTGCTGTTGTCACATCGTTCCTCGTACAGGTTTCGCAGAACCTCCAAGCCGATTTTTCGGAAATGTCCGCTCTCCTACTCCACGATCTTCTGATTGTTCAACTCTCCATGGTCAACGGCGCGACGGTGAACGTCACGACTCCGTCCGCCAACCCACTTCAGAGATTCAAAGCCGATGCCATCGACGTTTGGATCAACGGACTATGGGTTGTCAGTCTCGTCACCAGCCTAGTCGTTGCTCTCTCCGCTGTCCTGGTGAAGCAATGGTTGCACCGGTACATGACCTTTCCTTCTGGTACACCGGGACTTCGCAGCCACGTCCGCCAGTTTCGTTTCATGGGCCTCGAGAAGTGGCGCGTTCGTATCATCATTGGAATGCTCCCCATCGTCATGCACATTTCTCTCATGTTCTTCTTTGCCGGCCTCGCCCTTTTCTATGTCCCATTACGGGCCTCGCTCGCATGGGCCGTTGGCACCATCACGGTCTTTGTCTGTCTGCTCTACCTCATTAGCAATACAATTCCTATCATCTTCCCCCAGTGTCCCTACCAAACACCACTCACCGACTTTATCCATCATCTTTATCAAGTCGTTACGTTCGGTATACAGTCTATTCGACATTATTGTTTTGTCGCATATCGTGACATCCGCAAGCGGCTTGTTCTATCACGACAGCAGTCTTCCACGTTTGAGCCTGAGCCTGAGTCGGGGGCGGATGTGTTGCAGAGCATTGTAAAGTCGTTGACCCAGCTAGAGTCTGACGCAGTCCAGGATGCGCATGATACTCTTTTCGTCGATGGTCTTGACTGGTTGTATCAGATGTCGTCGAACCCAACCGTTCATTCCCTTGTCTTACAGGGCATCAGTGGGCTTCCAGCTGAGTCGCGCTCTTATGCTCGGACGAAATGGAGTACTGCAACGGACATGCAGACTCGACGCCCAGCAACAAGCTGAGGAAGTATCACAGATCGCTGTCGACTATCCTGACCAACTGTGGGTAGCGGAGCGCCTGTACCGCTCTTCTTTGTTCCTTCCGGTGGGCAATGTAGAGCTTCCACACAACATCAACATTCTCATTTTCGATTCGGATCCACGTATTCGAGCTGGTATCTTCATCGGCCTCGGGCGATCGTTTGACGATTATAATGATTTCTTAATCCGCCATTCTGAGGTGCGGTTGCATCCTCTCATTTGGGAAGGAGTAATCGATCTTGTGCTTGATCAATATAGGCGTCATGCAGTCATTGATGATGATGGTGAAGGCCATGTTGAATTCATGTTGGCTCGATTCTTACCCCTGGTCATCCATCCATTATTCCTCACTAATTGCAGTGCGTTATTGATGACGGGTACGCAAGTCGTCTGGACGCGTCTTCGAAATCAATTTTGGGACAGACTTCTCGAATTGTCCCTCTTGGCGCCTTACGATAGCCTGTCCGGCTTGCCCATCTCTCCATACCACAGAACAATGATTGCTGCAGGGAAGCTAGCTCTTTCTCATATTCAACAGTACCACGCCAAGGGCACAATGGTAGAGCCATGTCTTCTCGAACTTCTCGCAGACACTGCCATAAGACTCGGCCTAGATCACAAAACAAAGCCCCATTGGACAGTGAATTTTGACTTCTTGATCAGTGTTCAAAAGGAGTTTCGGGATGTCTCCTTCTCATCTTCAGAGCACGGCAACAGTCCCCTTCCCCACTGTCTACATCGCATTCGTAGGTATTACCTTCACTCCTGCTTCATGCCTGGCTTCTCTTTTCCGTGCCTTGATTACCATTTGCACACCTGGCCGAGTTTCTATGACTATATGCAGTATGATTCTGATTTTACCTTTACTCGATCTGCCGACGTGGAAGGGCCCATGATCATCATGCGCCAGGCGTTGCAGGCCGACGAGCAAGCCTACAGGATCTTTATAGATGAAGACTGGATGGGAATCCTCTTTATGCAATGGGTGATATGCGGTAGCAAGGGTGAATACCTGAATGTTATCGGGGGCTATATCAACGGTCTCCGTACTCTAACTGCACTGTTGCTCTCAAACCGTCGCAAATTCTGCGAATATCTCCACCAACCGCAACAGCTCACAATTGCTTGCATGCTCATAGTTGCGGTTGGCGGTGGACCAAACTTTTCTTGGCTTGAAGGACGTGTTGTCGAGCTAGCCAAGATCTGGCCAACTCATGCATCATGGCGTGACTGCCATACGGCACTTCACGACATCCTTACATGGGCGCAAACACCGAACCCAGAGATATCTCTCTTCCCGTGGCCATCCTCCCTCCAGAGCCTCGACACCACAGAGGCATTCCGTAAATATCCCCTGGTAGAATGGACTGCACGCCGGTTTGCTGTGCCAGATATGCGAGAAAAACTGAAAATAGCCTTGGACGCGCTCCACGAAGTCTTGGAAAACGCTGAACATGTCAGTTCATTTTACACTTAGATGCGGAGGATGCAGCAGCACTTTACTGACGAATGATTTCTCGTGCAGGTCGACGGAGTCTTGATGCCCGATCTCGAGAATCTGAACGACCTGACAAAGCATCAGCTCTCGGGGACGTAGCGTCAGACAGAGACGGATGCTCAGTACTAGTGTATGCGTCGTGGACCCTTGATATCAGGAGTACAGTACAGGACGATCCCCACCACTCGGAGTACCTACAAAAATACCGCTAGTTGTCCAGTGATGCCGCCTTCGAGAGGTAACTATTGTACCATACAAGATTAGATATTCGCTGTAAGCCCTCGTCCTATCTTGCATTTTCCGCTATGCAGCCGCAAGTCCGTCCTTGAATGAGCCTCTTCAAAGTTTCTTCCGCATCGCAGGGCTTTTCCATGTTCTCCAGAGTGCGGTTCGCATCGGTATATGAATGCCGGCGTAGTAAATTGAGAGAATCAGTGAGAGGAGCCGGAAAGTTTACATCGCCGAAGATAGAGGATAACATGGGTGCGATATGCTGCAAAACTCGGGGCCGAAGATCATTGAAAAGACAGCAGCAGAGTGGTCCGTTGCGGTCCATGTTAGTTTGTAGCAGAGCGCGCGCTAATCACTATCATCGACAACGTGAATATGGTTGGTTCATTGTTGACGAGGTACGCCCCTCGTGGACTATCGACGTGTTCGCTCCATTCCTTTCTTTCCTTGCGAGGCCACTGGTTGTATTTACGGCCTGGACCGTCAGAAATGCACATGGCAAGACAATACACCTCAGGCGCGGCGGCGTCACGGTGTCCTTCCGACTCCTCTTCAAGGAAATCAAGGCATGCGAGGCGGTCGGATTGCAGAAAGTGAGAAACGTATTGTATGTATGTTGTTGACAACCATACCGAGGTACTGCGAGACGTACGTCAAAGTGTGGCGTCGACGCGTAAGCACCGCAATATCCGGGAGGGCGAGTCAGCTCGGGAGCCCCACTGCACGATCAGTTTGTTGCACGGCGTTGGGACAACAAGTCAGTCCTCATTTAGGAACAAAGAGCTAACATAGTCGGTACACTTTGTCAACTGAACGACCCGAAACGTCAAACGGTCAAAGTGTCTGCTCACAGATAACTCGAACCACCTTTGACCATTGTAGGGGAAGAAACCAGTAGTGAAACCGATAGCGTTGACAGAGTCGGTGATAGCGACTAGATAGCGAAGGCCACTGAACCGTAGAAGCGCATATTGAGTCTGAAGAAGGTATGAGGATTTCGCCCCTGCCATTTCCTGCGTGTTTCTTAGCCGGTCATCTCTAGGTTTGGACAAAGCTCGTAGCCATCAACGGCACATTCGCAATCATAGGCGACGGCCAGTACGAGATGATCTGCATGCGGCACCGACATCTGCAGACGCTTTTTACATCGCCATGCCATGATGTCTCAAGGGACCCATTTGATCGAACACTACCTTCGCAAATGAGAGTTCGCATTGGTCTGAATATTGTTGCGACTCTGGATGTGGTTTGGCAAGCTCAATTGTGGCGTAATGCCGCTCAACTTAGTATCAAACTGCCAACTCATGTACGTGTTCGATGCTCCAATATGCATCGTATGACTGACACCCGATATCAGGCCTTATCCAGACACCTTACCACCTTCGTGACGGTAAAAAATACGCGTCATATACCACTGATGACACCTAACAACTAATACTCACCATGTAGGCTGAATATTTGGCTCCCGTATCATAGTTAGGAGGGATCGCAGGACCAGCCAGTTCAAATGCGGGAGGAGGATCCAACCAAGGGGAGGATTGTGGGTGTTTGTGCGACGAGGAGGGAGGTTGTGTGAAGGACATGATGTTCTAGCCATTATTGAAGAGATTTCGTCCTTTAAAAGCTTTACCGTCCTCTAGCCCCTTGTTCTTCGTATACAAGGCGCATCCATGGCGTATGAAGAGAACAACAGCGCACTTGTACAGCAAGTCCTCGAGACAAAGACGGTGAAGGCGCTGTGGATGAAACTCCCGTCTTGCTCAAATATGTGGCAAAGCGGGAACAACCACCTCTGCCGGATGCTGATCGCGTCCTCGACCTTTACAATCACTCGCATACGCTAGCCATGCCCGATATCACTGGCTACGTCAATGAATGAGGGAAGGATGGAGGAAGGAGGGCTTGATCTCAGCCTTATAAGCACGGGTATCTATTTCCATGGAGATCCGTATCGAACAGAATTGGACCATGCACTGGAGGCAGATGCACGAATGTGGGAGCACAGGGGTGGCGCCGAGTGGGATTGGACACCGCTAGTCGTGCAAATAGCAATTGGCGTCTTTGCTGGGAAGCAATTGGAGACTGAATATCAACACCGTGTCCGGAGCTCAGCGACAGTGGAAGCCGCTATCCTACCCCAGCTTTACGGAATATTTGGAGACCCGGCGACCAATGCGCATTTTCTGTTTCTGGAGGACATCGGGATGCCGCTCGGTAAATACTTGGAATATTTCGCCGACACTTACCCCAAAGGTCGGCTACTGAACCGCATCAGAAGATTGCGTACTTCTTTCAGTACAGTCTTATTCATGTGGCTCATGTTTCTTAGGCTGGATGAGGACCTTTGACACACGCTCAATAGGCTACATGCTACTGGGCACACACACAGAGCGTTGTTGTCGATGTCAGACGTATTGGTGGCCTTACATCACATGGAGTCAATCCGACTCGTTCTATCATAATAACGAATAATGGGTGCAGATATTATTGAAAGCGTGATCTACACGACGCCTGGGTTATCGTCCACGAGATCACCAATATTCGCAGGCATTCCATCTTTCCCGATGACTTGACCATTCTCAACATGCTGCCCTTTCAGCAATTTTTCCAACCGCTCCCATTCCAGGCGGAAGTTGTCTTCGTGCGCATCAGTGTTTGCCCTGTCAAAGTCGATGATGGAGATGCCGCCCGCATCGTTCACCAATATGTTCCACGTTCTCAGATCGCGATGTAAAACGCCCGCGGCATGAATAGAAGTCATCGCGGCACGTATAAGAGTTCTGTGACTGTGTCAGAGGGCAATAATCGATGGGATAAGGCTTTGTACTTTTCATCTGCCGTGAGTTTACCTGGGCGCCCGCCGAGCGAGCGTCCATCGTTGCTCAAAATCAACGCGCCAGCACCGCGTTGCGCATCCTGATAAAAGCCAAATACGCGTGGAATACATTTCACATTGGCGTTCTTCAGGTGAGCGTAAACGGAATACTCGTGTCGTAAACGGCATAGACGTCTGAAAGTCGTCGCTAGCTTCACGACTATCGGTCCGTGGTTGACATGGGGAATGGTGGCCGCGAATACATCACCCGTTGCACCGGTCCCAAGCCGAGAGTTCAAGACTAGAGTAACATAAGTAGTGGGAGGGTAGGCTGCCCTTCGTCTTTGTCCGGGTTGCAGAAGGATTGAAGGAGAAGGAGAATTATATATTCCGAAACGAAGGTATATGGCAATCGCAACGTGCCGAGAGAACGAGGCTTCGAGATTCTGCAGACTGATTTAGTGAGAAAATCTCTCTACAAAACGACAAAGAGAACATTCATCTGCGAAACCGTGCCTGAAGAAAGAGGAGTGACCTTGATGGGTTATGTCAATTAGCAGCACGTTTGGAAAGTTCATAAACTGGCGAGCCTTATCATGATTTTCTGTCTTGGTTACCTCTGTAGCGGACGACTGAGGGACATTACACAAAGCAGGACTGATCTGGAGCATTAACCTCACTTTTTTGCGGCCCCCTATCCGTCCATGTTGCTTCGACATACCAGGCTTCGACTGAGATCTCTACCATTAAGTCAGGATTTTGTTGGGTACGATATTCGTAACATACCTTGCCACCGGGTGTGGTCCGCGTTTTGGCCTTTTGTTTTTTGTTGGAGCCTTCCTCGATCTCTGGAGATACACGCTTTAGCCCGGTAGGAGGTACGGGAACGGGTCGAGACGCTAGACGGTTCTGATAGCGTTCCATCACATCCTGTGCGATAGCGATA
Source organism: Mucidula mucida (assembly GCA_015501055.1). Taxonomy (NCBI): domain Eukaryota; kingdom Fungi; phylum Basidiomycota; class Agaricomycetes; order Agaricales; family Physalacriaceae; genus Mucidula; species Mucidula mucida. The sequence continues at coordinate 53,782 of JADNYV010000146.1, forward strand.
TGGGTACCAGCCCAAATCTTGCCATATGCAGGATTCTTCGCACAACACACGTCAAGTAAATCTGACAAAATCAATGTTTGCTTTTCGCGTTGACGGATACCGATACGCAGGTAGTTCCCGCAGTCGAAAACAATGACCGACGCGTCAGCTCTTACTGCGTTTGCCCATGCCTGCACCGATTTTAGTCAAGGCACTAGAGAAGAAATGAACTCACCCTTTGAATGTATTGAGCGGGGTTGTCATGCCAGTCTTCCATCGCGATAGACATGACGCGCCCAGGCGAGCAGTAGTCCACAACGGGAGAATCGGTACGAGAACTACGGCGGATGTGGCCATCCCGACGTGGGACGGGATCAAGCTCGGGAAGAGGCCATAACGGTTGAGGGTTATCAGGCGGTCGTGGCGCCTTCGGGGCTGGCGAAGGATTAGCTGTTGTCGAATTACATGCCCAAGGGAATTCCTCCATCTCTGCCACATTCTCCATCTTCCGAAGCAGTTCATACTCAGCTGGACAAAAAAACATGGCAGTAGCGCAGTGAGGATACTGCTTTCCAATATCCAGCAATTTAGGGCGCATCTCCGGATGAAACTTCTGTATGAAGCGAGGCTCCCTCAGACTATAGTTGGCGAAACGAAGAAGAAAGTGTTCCACAAGGAAGGAGTTTGACGAGTTTTGGTCACAGGTGTCCAGTTGAGAATATCCCCACGAAAGCGCCGAGGGAATATGTGGCTGCTCGGGGTGTATGCATATGCTGGATGCGAGTTGTGAGCTCACAAGACCGGCTCCCAGTTGGTGTGTCGTGGCTATAGGCTCCGCGGTGTTTACATCGTCCGTGTTCTGATACCAGTCCTCAGGACTTCCAAAAAAGTGATCAGGTATCAAGTGACGATTAGAGAAGCCACCAAGTTTTGTATCAACAGTACGTGCTAGCGCTGTCAGCAGAGGAAGATGTATCACGACGCGTCTCAGCACGAGATTCTCGTCTATGTGTGAGTCGAGAAAGTTGCCCGGGGGATACTTTGGTCTAGGCGATGCCACACCCTCGCGTCCGTAATGCGGTGGGCTGAGGTCCATGAACCTCGCTTCAAGCGTTGTGGTCATGGTAAGACGAAGACTTAAGAGTAATGAATCCGAACCGACCAAGCTTGATTGCCGGTGGTATACGTTCTCACGCACGGACGAGGCTCACGATCAACGGTCATTTCACAAAAAATCCGAGTATACAGAAATGTAGTAGGTGGTTCAATTTCACTATGAGGGCCAAACGACAACAAAGTTCAAAGCACATGTAAAGGCCACCGTGTTCTCGTCCGGCTGGAGTTACAATGTTACAATGTAGAATTCCGCCTACACTAACGAGTCGTAGAAGCACATTTTTGCTGTAGCCAACAAATGACTCTCGTCGAACACGAGCAACTTGGATGGAAACTCAGACGCGATCGGACCGAGGCACGTGCGCGCGTAATGGCTGTTTTGCTTTCACACCACCAGCGCGCTCTCCACGAAATGTCCAACGACGGTCAAGACATGCCTGCGAGTGGGTCTCCTACAACATCAGGACAATATTCGCAGGACGACTCCATGAAATGTAGACATCATTATCTGGAAAGGAGGACTGATCGCCGCGAGTAGGCACATCTCGCCTTTTATTGTTTTTCTCTTTTCTAATTCTCTCCGCCGGAGACGAGTCATTTTCGAAGGACCACTTTTCAATCGGGCGGGATCATCTTTCCCTACTCTGAGATCCCGGCGAAGGTGCGCATGGGCATCGCTAGGGCGACGTATTCTCTTCAAGGAAATCAATCGCATGCGCCCTTTAATCCTTCGCGCCGGACGCGTGAAGATGACTTTCAACTGGAATGGGAACGGTTGGAAAAACTGCTGAAGGGGCAACACGTTAAGTCATCGGGAAAGATGGGATGCCTACGAAGATTGGCGATAGGCTCGTGAACGACTTGGATAAACCGGACGTTTAGATTGTGATCTTATGAGTAAATCTTAACAATGCTTGCACCTGTGCCTCTCCATTGGCCCATGAACAGATTTCGGCGTCCGCAACAGCATCGATACCTACTACTGTAGGCGCTTCACAGTATCTTAATGATTCCATACCGTATCGGTCCCCAACCAGAGTCAAAAATTTGGCAGCGCTTCCTCTCAGTGAGAACAACGTAGCAGTCGTAGGACCGAGGACTGTCTCATATCTCTGAACACACATGGATGAGACTGAATAATGGAAAATGCAAATAACATACGAAAATATCGCAATGTATCAGTAGTTACTGTCCTATTGTCCGGTATACACGTCCGGGAACAAAACAGTCGGCGACGGCGTGCCACTCCCGCCATTGACGATGGTCAGCTACCCACATCTGATGTAAAACTGGGCGCCGCCAAACGAAGACGCGGCAAGATTACGTCGGACGGCTTTTGCTGAAATATAAAAGCCGTTTCAGATTCTTCCCAGGTTCTGCAGAACTTCCTTCGCCACCTTCGTTAGCAACCTCAGCCGCGAATGTCTGGGTGTTTCCGTCGTGTTTCGCTTGCCAGCGACTAGAGCAACGTCAGCTGATATATGTATGGTATACGCACACCAATATTTGCTGCCTTGATGCATAAACACTGCCTTTTCGCAATAAAGTGGGTTCTCACCTTCATCATGGAACGGTGGAAAGACGAGCGAGCCCGTAGGTTCTAGATATAGATGATGACCTTGGCGTCGAGGGCCGAGAGCTAGCGCCCAAGGTTTCCTTGGAATGCTTCAGTGATTCTTAATATATTCCTGGCAACGTGCAATGTATTTCAGAAGTCCAGGCGCAGCCAAGTTCTTCGGAAACTGTCCAAGAATTTACGAGTTTGCCCACATCTTCGGATTTAACGTCGAGTCGTGTGTGGCGTCGACGATGGGAAAATGGTCAGCATTCCAGAGGGCACGATCCGCTTCCACCAATATCTGAATGGGCATTGAAAGATCAGTAGAACGGAAACATCTACCTAGAAAGTACCCGCCTCGGGGATCAAATGAAGCAATGTCTACTGGGGACCAAGAACCTTGACCATACGTTCGATGTATGGGGATACTGAGTGTCACCTGGTCCGCCTGGACTGAAGAGGACCGCTCAACGATAGTCGTCGGCAGAGGTAGTCGATGGGTACGACTCGGATCTGTTCAAGCCTGCTCCGACAATTCCTAGTTCTTGTCGTGTAACTGCTTCCACTGTTAGTGAAATCGTACACCAATAAACACGCGTCCTTCTTACCCCCATGACAATTGAGTCCGCCTGACAACGTTGTCCCAGGAGGTGTCCGGTGCAGAGGATAACATGGATGTGTACTAACTTCCCTTGTTCTCGTTTTAGTCCTAGAAACACCGAATGATTTAGTGAATCGGCGTACGAGTCCTTTCCTGAGGACCTGAACATGAAGACATTGAGCCGGAGCTGCAATCTCTCTCTGCCAGAGACATCAAGACATGACATCGTGCGCAGACATGTTAGTCGACAGATGTCAGTCATGATTCAGCTGCAATCAGGTGACAGAGATGAACGAAAGAAAGCCAGCCTTAGAAATAGACCAGTCTTCGCTTGGTAATGGAGTAGCACGATACGTGATTCGTTCAATAGGCCAAGAAGACTCGGTAGGCATTGTCTGCTTCGCGCGGACTCCTGCATCTGTCAGCGCCACTATCACTGGCACTTGCGAGATAGCGGCCCGCCACAATGGAAGACCGTGGTGATACTAGGCCAAAGTTTGTAGATTCCGGAGGTTTTTGGTATAGCTAAGCGAGACTATCCTCATGCTCATCTCCAAGCTGAATTGAAAGAAGCCCAAGCTGAGCCTAGACTGCTCAAGACAAAAAGCCAACGCTTAAGCTTAAGAGCGTCGGCGGCAAAGGGCTTTGGGAAAGATCGCAGTCAATAGGATCAGCGTGGTTGCGTTCCGGACAGTGAGTAGGCTAACCTTCGGCTGACTCGGATGGCACAATTAAATGCACCTGCCGGAGTCAGTTCCTTGTAGAATTCGCAGGCGGCCCCAATCACATTATCAACAATGATGGTGACCTGAGAATAGAGACATCTCTCTTCCACGCACACATCCAAATACACAATCCTTTCCATCTAGCGCAGTCGTCATGCTAAGCCGAGAAAACCGAGTATTTCTTCCTCGTGGCTCTCGCGTGGTCGTGAGGTTCCTTGATCTCGTATACAAAGACCTAACAGCGAGCGAGTAAAGTTCCACGTTCTTGGACGAGAAAGTCTGTCTTCTTCAGCCACAGGTACAGGGTTTGGATACCGTGGAATCGCGGTGGGCATCCCGGTATATCTCATTCTCGCCTTACATGTTCCGAAATGGCTCCGTCAGGCTCCGTTGCTGTCAGTGTCATTTCTTGCCCCGTTCTATGATGTCTAGGCATTATATATGGATGGAGTACCCCGTTCTATAAAGCTTTGACATCTCTGGATTCTGTCAGACCTCTCGTCTTGTGAGGGGCATCCTCGTTCCTTACTTCATTCGTCTCGGCTCTGTCCCGGTGCCTATCAGCTTTGCTGGTTGATCCTCGGCCCTGACGGTCCACTGTCCTTGACTAACTCGCGTTTCTTTCATCCCATCATACACTAGTACCAAAACGCCAAACTCTAATATCCAGTCTCTTCCCATCGACTGACTCCCCCAGTGGGAGACGTGCGTACTCTTGTCGCGTTTACTTATCATGCGAGGCTGATGATCCGAAGGTTATGCTCCAAGTGCATGGAATTGTCACTTGAGGCTTATCGGGACATAGTCAAGTATGTCGGAAGCCGTTCTGACCTCGCCACATTGTGCAGGGTCTCCAAAGCGTTCCGGAACGTGGCAGAACGCGCGCTATACAACACCGTGTACATGTACGACGTGGTCATCACTATGCTCTTGTGTACGACGCTCTCGACGCAACCTCGCGTGGCGGAGTATGTAGATGCATTCACGATCCATATATCCGAGCCCTCTGACTCCGACGAAAATGGCGACGAGGAGCAGTCTGACGAAGACCTTCCGGAAGGATTCCTGGACACACTTTCATCCGCACTACGCAATCTCTTACGACTTCGCTATCTCAATCTTTGCATCGGTCCCGGCATCCCCGCCCCCAGCGCCTGGATTTTACAAGGCTGCACCTTCCAGCTTCGTACTTTTCATTGCGAGTTTGACTGGGACTCCCACCTCGTCTCCTTCCTTAATTCCCAGCGTGATCTTTATGATCTCTACATTTTAGACTACAACGACTCTAACACTGTCACTCCGACCACGGACGTACCCACACCTATTTCCTCGGGTCTCGTACCCGAAGCGTGTCGCAGACTTTCCATATTGGAATGCACCTTCACAGAAGCGGCCGCTGCGCTGGTGCCCGGTCGACCAGTGAAACGCTTGAAAACGTGTTTTTCGCGTTCTGATATTGGTGAAAAGCGGCAGGAGCTGTCGCGGCTGGTTTCAGGCATTACCCAATCCACTGGCAGATTACGCTCACTGGATATCGCTGACTCGGTATATGAGGCCTCGTTCACTCTCGAAATCTTGACGGATCTGTCTAGGGCAGTAAGCAGACTGCGGTACTTGGGCAGCTTCGCGCTACCAGTCCCAGGCGATGAGGTGCGTCGCGTTCAATTTCAACGTATCCTTGGTAATCGGTGACGCAGAGACTCCGCCTATATGGATTGCTAATGAAGTTCCCTCGCCTTCAATGCATTGAATTGGAGGTATCGGCGTGGGTTCCGCTTCCAGAAACCTTCCCCGCATTTCGCGCCCTCAGCGCCGAACTCAGGATCTACTGCCCGCATATCGTCAAGGTCGTGTTCGTGCACAACTTTGAACGGACGTTAATCGTGTATTCCAACGCTGTGTATCGTACCGACGAAGACGTGAGCGCGGAACTGCTTTGGAGAGATTATTGACGTTTCTTCGGAGCTTCCAGTGAGTCGTCCACCCCCCAACAGGTTTTTTAATATGTGCTAATTTGGCAATGTCGTAGCACACTACTCATACTTCGACCTCATTCTTCACGAGCTGTTTCAACGTATACCCTTCTAATTTCTTATTCCCTATTGTAGCCTTCGCTGTAACATAGGTATCATTTATCCCACTAAAGCAAAGCACCCCCATGTAGCCTACAATTCTCTTCGCATTCCTTTCACCCGGATATCCATGGCATACGATACCCACGCTCATTGCATGTATCTTTAGTTCTTATATAACTTTTCCTACATTTCGAGACGCATCGTGTTTGCCGTCATTGTCAAACGGTCGCTTCGCTGTAGACTCGGCACAAAGTTGAACTCGAAGGTCTCCCAACAGCTTGATCGGCTCTCCATGTTATCACCGGACATAGTATGTGAGGTTGCGATGATTCCGAGCTCAAACAACCAGGCAGGATATTACTCGGAAAGACCAGCATCCACTGCTGTACATGTCATTCATTGTTGCTCTATTCGACCATATATAAACTTCAGTAGAACGTTCGGCACCGAAACTCTAATGGATATTAATTACCACCTGGAGTTCGAAACCTCATGCCTTCGTCTTCGAAAATCTAGTCCTCGTCATCACTTGACGCTGAAGTACCCGTGTCCGAATCCTCATCATCGTCCGAATCACTAGTAAGCATCGCGCGTATCTCTTCATCCGATACCTCAACAATTTCTACGGATTCAAGAAGAGGTTCATCTGGCATTCCAAAGACCTTGCAATAATCCACGTTCTCCACACCTCCACGAATCCCGTGCCTATATCAGAAACCACGTAAATAAACCGTTGCGTTCTGGAATTGGCGGAAATACTCACGTCCTTAGGTGCGTGTCCAGTTCTATATCAGACCACCCATCCAAGGATTCGCAAGGAAGATCACGACAACGAACACATTCATACCGGATCGAATGGTAGTTCTTGTCCACGATCCTCCAATGCTTCGGGAGATCGTCGAGTCCATCCATCGCATAGAGCCATTTGTGAACCTTCTTATGATCAAAATAGTGGTGTTCGAAAGAGTGCCGGGCCTGCAAACGAAGCATGAGGTCACATTATTTAACGGAAACGTTTGACCAAAAACCTTACAATGCCCCTCCAGTCTAGAAGCAATCTCTCCCTGTTGAGACCAGCTAGACATTTCCGACAACCAAAGAGCATACCCTTGGCGTCCATGTCAGCAACCGTTGCACTCCTAGCATTAAGTGCCGCCATCTCCACGATGACAGTTATAATCTCCTCCAGGACTTCACTTTGTCTCAACGCTAGATCCCACTCCATCCTGCGAACCTCTCTTCCCTCCTGCGCGGACATTAATGTCAAACATATGGCGTCATCACCCACTTTCCTGGCCCATCCAGAGGTCGGTATCATGGTGGCACAAGTGTGCGTGAGTGGCTCCGGCCAAAAGACAGGGACGCATATCGGAGTGACGTTCAAGGCTGCGTACTTCCTCTTGCTTGTAGTCGTACACGGCGGGACATCGCTACACCTTCGACACAAAAAAGCCTTGCATGCCAGGTCAACCGGCCACGCAGACCGGTCCCGATTATCGACCATCCGCAACGCGTTGTGAACAACCTTCCCTGGAAGGCTACGGTACCATTGGTCGCACAAGGCCGGAATTTGGGGTATGACGTGTTGGAAATGTTCTTTTGTGACTTGGACGTCTGTGGGCAGATCCAAGACAGCGTGAACAGGAGGAAATTTGCAAAAGTCCGGTAGATTGGGGTAAACCATCGTCAAAGGCATCCGGCTAGGATCATTCTTGAAGTCGCGTAGAATAGACACGGCGATGTGCTTTCGTTTATTGTACGCAATAGTATGTTCCCGAAAGCGCTTGCTTTCTTTGAGCTCTTCGCAAAAGGCTATCATCTTCACACGAATCGACTGCCAACCTGAGAGCCCATGGTCAAAAGAGGTTTCATTTTTATCGGAAGAGAAAACACGCCTCGATCAGTAAGCCGGACACTACCCTTCACACAAGGGTGTCTTTGGAAGAGGTTATTGTCTCTGAAATCGTCAAGGCCCTCGGTATGGCCCTCTGCAACGAGTTTCTCGTAGATCCTAGGAGGATTTTAACACAAAGTAATTCCATAATATGAATACTTACTCTTCTCGTCTGAGGACCTTGAGATCTTCCAGTTCCGCCTGACGAGCCGCAACAAAATTCGCATACCATTTGTTGCCAACTTCAGCCTTCTGGGTATGTTTTGAATGTTGCGTTCGAAGGATTCAAGCCATGGCACAAACCTGAGATACGTCTTTAACGAAAACCTTGCGTGCTTCAATGAAGCGTTCACGGTTTTCCCGGTCATACTCTCGAAGACACTGTTTAACGTTCTCGAAGCTAGATCGCAGAGCGTAAATGTCAAGGTCCCTTGAGGGCCGTCGATGGTAATCTACGAGTGTACATGTACTTTGAGCACACCATAAGGAGATTCACGATATATACAACTCACTTGCGTGTTCATGATGAGGAATAATAGAAAAGATCAATTTAATCTCTTGTTCCGCCAGCAGATCACCGGTATCGTAGAGGGCGCCTTGGCGAACAAGTCTACCGATGTCGCATTTCAGAATAATGTGTGATACAAATGGAGTTGACCGACGTACAAGGATTCCGCACACGCTGGACAAATGCGGCACTGCAGCGTAAAGTTTGGAGCAACTACTTTCTTCTCCCAACAAAACTTGGAAGGAAATCCGTAAGCAGCGAAGGCTGGATGGGTCGTGGTACATACATGGCATATTGGCACAAACGCCAGATGCGCCCAACGCAGCTCGATATGCCCATGCTGGGCTCCGGGAAGCCCTTCAAGTTGAGACGAGCATTTCGCCACGCGCCAGCAGACGACTTATCCAGGAAATGCCGCGTAGGCTCTTGTTCGTACGCGCCAGATGCAGCAGGTCGAGAGGATGCACCCACCCAAATATCTAACGAAGACAGCCCCCAGATTAGTATTCGCAGATGATGTAGTATGTGGATGGCTCTCGCACCTCGAGCAGCACGTCGAATGGCAATTGCATGAATCCAGTTCCGTTAGCGGGCAGCAGGCATCTACCCTTACGACCGTTGCCCACGGATGCCGTGAGGGTCGTCGTCGCATGTTCTGGGAGCGTGGAGGCGCTATTTCGCGGCCGTATGGTCGGTGGACTCAAGGCGGGGGCGGACATGGTGATGGTATGAATCCAAGATGGAACGAGGCGTCAATATTCAAGTCACGACCATGTGATCAGTCGGACGCCTTTCCCACAGCAAATCCAATTTCGTTTCTTAAATAAAATCTTTCGTGATTTTAACAAGGCGGACAAGCCAATTCCAAAGGAATTCACTTCGTACAATGTGTGTACATGTAAGTAGAACAAAATATAAGCCCATGGGCCAGTAGCTATTTGTGTACAAAGGACTTCCACTGAATCTATAGTATGTTTAAAAGCCACGGTCTAATACAACTCCTCTTAATTAAAGTTCGTCGGTATGGAAGTGTTTCGGAGTTGGAACTGAGGCTGATACCAATGGTCGAGGTTCTGGATGTCTCCAGAAGTGTTGTAAGTATTGCCATGAACGTCTCGATTCCTGACTGACATGCATCGGAGGAGACGACCAATACGAATAATCCGGTGTCGGAGCGAAAGTAGACGATGAAGACTCGGAGGGCGCGAGATCGGCGAAGGACGGTTGGAGTAATCGTAATGAAGCGTCGATGCCGCCAATGGTGGAGACGGCGAGGGCGGGTATTCGAGCGTGAAGCAATCCGATAATCGTTCGTGTAACCGGAGGTCGGTCCCTGTGAAAATATCGGTGATAGAAGTGACGCATAGAGGCTTTCAGAGGCGAGGTGGATGGTTCGGAGGGATTGGACACTGGCTCTAGCCCGGATGCAGGCAAAGTTGAAGTCGCTGCGAAACTATCGATCCATCGAGGTTTCTTGCACTGTCGGTAGTGTATGAGAGGACGTTGCTGTTGCTGGAGGGGGGAGGTGAGTCGCGACCTCGATACACAGAAGGAGTGTTTATCGTCACTGGTGTAGCGGCCTTGCTTTTAGCTGGTCGCGTTCGGACGCGGGAACGTAGTTGTGATATTTCTTTTGATGGCGAGTGAGGCCACCACGATTAGCGAACGCGCTTTCGCAGTCCGGACAGGCGTGTGGGCGCTTTCTTCGCTAATTTAGAGATGAGTATACTAGTTGATTTTACAAGAATTGGGAAACTCACTGTACGTTCATATGATCTCGGTAATTACACTTTTGAACAAATGTGAGGGTGCAACTGGGAACTCGCAGGCTATGTTCCTAGTCATTGAAAGAGATCAGTGGATGATCAGTCGAGGAGAGATTGCGTACTGGGATTTCCGAACGCGGGTTGGGAGAGGAGAGCTTGCCAGCGGCGTACTTTGATGATTGACGGACCTAGTAGTTGTCAGAGACGATGTGCTGCCGCGCGGAAAGAGGTCTTACAATACGGACTGGAGGCATTGTGGTGATGACGAATGTGAAGCTTGGAAAGTGGGAGAAGACATGCTAATGAACGCATGCTTATTTATATGCGAGCGACTCGAGAGGAACTTTGTCTATTGATCAAAACCAATCATGTGTAGTCCAACAGTAGCTGTATTAAGCAATGTGCAAAGAGTCCGTCCGTCACTTGGACTGAAGCAAAGTTGCAGACATGGCCCGGCGCTCCTTTGTAATATGTGTTCCTTTGTGTTTTGGCCTCCGACTTTTAGTAAAGGTCAATGCGCTGAAGAATTGGATCAACCTTTGGCATGTATATCTAATCTCAGCGTGGAATCGCTCGGTCAAAGGCCAACAGGCTTGTACAGCCACTCGGTTACGGCATGCCATCTGGGGCGGGTCGAATAAGTAGAAAAGGAGGGAATCGCGTCCAATAGTGATATGAGAATAGATATAACGTCTAGAATACACCCGAAACGTACAACAACACTCAGCGAGGTTATGATAGTGACATGTCGCCATTAAGCTGTGGCTTTTCCTCCTCCGTGTCATCCAAGTCGTTCGCTGATGGAACGGCAGCCGAGGTTGCTGCACCCGCGGCTGTAGATCCTTGCTGAGCTGGTATAACATCCCTATGGATCGGTGAGTGGGTCGCGCCACACAAAGACGAAGAACTAACCACTTGATCTGGAATCGCGTGACGCGAGGCTTCAAACTGATATCACGAACGAGGCGCTCAAACATTATTTTTGCGGGAGGATTCTCCTTCATCTCCTCGTTGTCGTATTCCGTGTTCTGATAATAACCGACGCGCACGAATTCCTGGTCTTTGTAGGAACCAGTAAGGATGAGTGCAGCAACTCCGAGTACGTCGTCTGCGGGTATCTTTATGGGGTCCGGCGCGGATCCCTCGAATTCAAACGAGTTTACACCAGATGGGACTGGTCCGACGAGGCAGTCGTCGAGTTCTTGATCCAGGTCCTCGTTACCAGGCGACGACACGTATATAAGTTTCCATTCGAGGTCTAAGGACAATTATGAGAGGAAGTGAGAAGTAACTCCGACATTGTCATACCATCTTTGAGCGGCGCGATGCATTCAAAAGTAACACGAAAACGGTAAACGTCGGAGAATTTGGCGGGATTGTTTATGAATTCCACGTTCTGAGGAAAAGATTAAGATGGGCAGTCAAAAAAGCCAAGGGCGTACCCGAATTGTGACTATAGACATGGCGGTGGTGGTGGTAGCAGACCAAAGCGCGTTTGCGGCTGATGGGGAGAACCGATGGTCACGTGCAAGTGATCTCTTTTGTTTTCCTACCATCATCGACGTGCACGACGTCGGCGGCGGCGACGACTTCTACGACGCCAACGACCCCCACGACGTCGAGACCCTCGGCAACGACGACGAGCGCATAGCATACCGTTCTCGCCCTCCAAACGGCTTGTGCCCTGTTGACTCACGCCCCGCCATCTCTGCCCTCATCCGGACCACCTGTAACGATATTTTCCTGCGATATTCACCGTCTAGAATGTTTCAATAGTTTTCTTGCTCTCCCGCTGCGTATTTGTCTCGTTGTACTCTTTGCATCCATCTCATCATGACCACGCCGACTCCCCACTTTGCCCCCCATTCCCATCATAAGCCCCACCGACGACCCGCGTCCGGACACTCCGCTCGCATCACGGCACGCCCCGGAAATCATTACCACCGCCGATCCGCTGGGTAGCCTTTCGCCCGCCTCGTCCGCTGCGCAATCCCCCACTTCATCCACCAATTCGTCTCAGGCTAGCTTCATGCTCCCCTTACCTACAGCTTCCTCCAATGGCTCCCAGGCGTCCTTTTCTTATGTAGAAGGGTTAGACACCAACGGTCCATTGCCCCCCGAAATAGCAGGCGCCGATATCTCAATTGCTCGTAAGTACTGATGTATCATCATCACAGCGCTTGTGGTTGACTGAACCATCATTCCAGCGGACGGTAGTTTTGTGGAAACGTCATCCGGTGCTGCTGCACGGGAACTCAAGCGCCGTTACGACCAGCACTATGGTGTCAACATGGAGGTCAGGTCCCCATACGCTATCACGGCCTTTGTCAATCAGCACGGGAAGCAAACGTACCGTGTTGGGTGCGTCCATCTACCTGATCCTTGTCTTTTTAGTTTACTTATATCTGCTCAGGCACCGGGGTCAGTCTGCCCCAGCTGCATCGGCTGCTGAAGCAGAGTCGAGTACAATGTCCCGCAATTCTCTCAATAGCGTGTCTCCGCAGTCCCGAACTAAGCGACGCTCGCGTATGAGTGTCCACGCTGTATACAACGTGTTCAAGAACGGCAATTCGTCCTCGTCCAATGGCCAGTCCCGGAAACTTAGGAAGACCCGCTCAATACCAGACTTGAATGGCAATGTTCCATTGGCATCCCCCCCTCCCATGACGCGTACACACTCGCACAGTGTAACCTCCATTGACGCGCCCCGACTTCCAGAGTTTGATTCGTCTATACACAATGGCGATCCTTCTACCGACTTGTTCGGAGCAGTCATGGATTGGTCAAATTATTCATCTCCCAATCACTCGACACATAGCCTTAGCCTCCCCGGAGAAGGCTCGTCGAGCGCTGGTCAATCTTTCGATCACGAGGGATCCCGTCACCAGCCAGATCCTATCGCTTATCCTTTTGGTCGCGGCGTCATGTTTACCGCGCCGCGTAAAGCAGGTTTGGAACACCTTCGACAGCCTCGACATTTGCGAGAAATGCAATCCTTTGAATCCGCTCGCACAGCACGACAGTCCGTGGCGTCGGATAGATTCACCGAACCTTTGTCACCTATACCCGCCGAACTCTTTCCAGACGATCAGGAACCTGCCCGACCTCCTTCTGCGATACGCATTCGTCCTCCCCTCCCGGAAGAGGAAAGACCGGAGATCATCACAATAAGTCCTGATACCGCTATGCATTCTCGCTTCTCGGGAGATGTGTTCGATGTCATTCAGACGTACCGCGGTGTACCTACCATCGACAAATTGCTTTCGGAGGCAGAGGACACCGATGTGATCCGGCTGACGTATAACTCAGAGGAGGCCTCTGCTCCGCGTAATGACCCACGCTTCGTGATCTGGGGAGAGATTATTACCGATGGCGATGATGTCTCTATCTCCCAGGAGAGCTATTCGTCGGGTGCACGATCGTCGAGTATTTCGAAGCGACGAAGTCGTCGTGGAAAGAGCCCAGATGTGCCTAATGTGCGCTTGACTTCGGGAGAGGACGTGCAAAAAGTCATCATCGCCGCCTCAATTGAGCGCTGGATAGCCCAGTTGACCAGTGAGCTGAATTATGACGAACTGCTCAACTTCTTCTTGACTTACCGGACGTATGTCGGGGCTGTGGACTTATGCCATCTCCTCATATGTCGATTTCATTGGGCGCTACAGAAAACAATTTCGAACATTGACGACACTGTCCGAAGAATTGTTCGACTACGGACTTTTGTCGCTTTTCGATATTGGCTTTTGACTTTCTTCACGGTAGACTTTTTACCGAATAGGGATCTGAGGCTCCTATTTGCCAGTTGGATAAACTCTTTAATGCGCGATCCTATACTGGTGAAGTACACTGATGGTTTGGTAAGTTTATGTTCTGATTTTCACTCAATTTATAGTGCTGATTCCGTCTTAGAGTATCGTCAAGAAGCTCAAGAAGGTTGCGCAGGATTGCAAAAAGCGTCATACGCGGACACCTTCGCAGCCCAAGTCTAGACCGTCGAGTGTTAGTGCTCCGGGACAACATCTTCTTGGCCAAAGCTTCGCGGAGGCAACCAAAAATCTAAACCAGGACGAGGATGACTCAGATCTGGATCTTGATTTTGTGCTTGTAGATGAAAACTCTACGGGTGGTGGGACAGCTCTGAGCAATATTCATTTGGGCGGAGGTGTTGTATCACCGACAGGCATCACGAATTCCATGGCATCATCATCCCTTTCCATTCTCCAACGCACGGATTACGCTCCAGGGCCTGATGCTGATATGGCGCTTCCTTTCGTTACCACCGCCGCGACCCTCCCTATTCATTCCAGTGCGCTTTCACGCGCGCTCGTGAAGACGATAGGCCGCCTAGGTCGGTGGAAACGCGTCTTGAACAGTAATAATCACAGAGCTACGGCCCCGAGAACACCGTCTGGTGTGTGTACGGATGTTTCTGCCTTTGATTTGGAGTTGTCAGTTTCGAGAGATCTGCTTACGGTGCATGGCGGCGTCGAGCAGTATCTCAAGCTCATTGACAACCAGCCGTCTGGATCCGCAGTTTCGTCCCTTCCTCTGGCCTCAGTCCCTCCGCCGCCTCCCACCAAATCAGATCCGTCATCATCAGTGGCGACAGCGCCGCCCGGCAAGCCACTTGAACCCCCTCCAGGATATGCTGAATCCACTCGTTCAGTATCTTCTTCCGCCCCCACCTTTTCCTCCATACCTCCTTCAAATTCCCCAGATCCGGACGCCGTGTCTCTGGCACGGTCGTCCTCCACAGATTCATTTGGCGAGGAGTTGTCTCCAAATCGCAGCTCCGCCAAGTTTGCTGGTTTTACTTCCCCGTGGCAGTTCGATGTTGTGTCCATCGACGATCTTGACTTATCGGATTCGTCTTCTGACCATGGAGGCGTAGGGCCTTCCTCTCCGCCTGGGTTGCGTCGTCCTAACAAGAAGCTCCCCTTGAGACGCGATTTTGAGTTTGTGCGTCGGTCGGATACTGTGTCCTCCATGAACGTGACGAACCGGGACTCTGTTGCTTCAGAGACCAGCTCTGCTGCTTCGTCAGCGTCGATCGTTGGTTTGGGTGGTCCCATACAACAATGGCAGATCAACGCTCTTGTAGACTCGCTCAGCGATGACGGGGAAAGAGGAGATGCGAACGATGCTTTGAAACGCTTGGAAGGCCAGATCAATGTCGAAAGGCAGCAAGAAAAGGCGTCCAAGGTTGATGGTTGGGTTCGTACCATGCAGGAACGCCTCGCTACAGGCGACTACGAAGATGAACCTCCCAGGCTCGACGATGACGAGTTTGAGGGTGATGATGGCAACGATGTTGATGATGTTGACGACAACAGTGACGAAGGGGAGCAATCAGAGGATGGTGCTTCTCAGGATCAACTGTTGGTTGTTGAAGGGCAGAGGGGTGACAACGCTAGTACTCCAGTGGCGACACAGACGTCTCATGGCATTCCGACTGGCGGCGAGTCAACGGTGCAGCGCTCGCCCAAAGCCAAACCTGATCCCGAAGACGTCGTGCCAATGGAGATCTTGCAGAGTCGCATGCCCAACGATGTTGCGTCGATTTCAGTGCCGAACTCATCTGTTGCATCCTCAGCTAATGGACATAAACTTCCATCGCCATCTAATATTCTCGGTCCGGACGCGCAGTCTCATCGATCCTACATCCTTGCCTACCCATCTGAAACTTTCGCGCAAATCTTTACCATGATTGACAAGGATTTGTTCACCTCAGTCAAGTTTGAGGAGTTGATCCTGGATGATTGGATGGGCGAAGATGGGAAAGTTGATATATACGACTGGGCTCAGTACCTCAAAGACCGGGCTCGTTGGACGGCAGAGAAACGATTTCCGGCGAAGACGAGTGCGCTCGCGGCGTTGAGGGCGCGATTTAATCTGATGGCGAACTTCACTGTTTCGGAAATCGTTTTGACTCCCCCAGTTGCAAGACATACAGTCGTTGGCAAATTAATCAGGATAGCTTGGGTATGTTACTCGTATCTGTTCTTCGCACCTCCTGATATTTATTTCCTTAGAAATGCTGGCAAATGAACAACTTCAACACGCTTGTCGCTATTATCTCCGGGATGAACAGCAGCTTAGTATACCAAGCTATGAAGGGCCTATGGCATCGCCTTTCCGGTTTAGAGACACGCCTTTTGAAGGATTTACGGATTTTCTCAAGGGGCGAGGACTCGTTCAAGTACATCCGACACGCGGTTGATGCAATAGTCGATGCGAAGCCTATCGAAGTCAATTCCCGGGCTCCTTCCGTTGTCAGCGGCGGTGGCACGAATGGCGGCGCACATTTAGGACATAGCGGCCCTTCAACAGGAAAGTCTAAATCCGTGGATCTGGGTGCCAATGCTGGCAGCCCTTCAGCGACTTGCATTCCGTTCATAGGCATATATCTTTCGCAGCTGACTGTTTACTCTCGTCTTCCCGATCTCATCGACCCGACTGCCCCTCACACCATGGTGTCCATAGATCCTTTAACGTGGAACTACGACACCCTTTCTCATCCGGAGGTTTTCGATACCCTCCAATCGCTGCCACCTGGTATTCAAATGGAACCGCTCATTAACGTTCATAAGCAGCGTTTACGAGCTGGCGTCATTAAGCGCCTGGTGGCTGGACAACATATTGCCACTGGTGTGCAGTGGGGCTGTGATCGGAAGCTTCTGCAGAAATGCTTGAGGATGCGGGCGATACCACATGATATGTGTAAGCGCGCTCTAGGGCTGCGCGAGATGGCTAGCCCTGGTCCGAGTTCATTGTCGAAATCTGCTGGTAAAGAGACCGAATGGCTCGGAATCCATGTATAATGACCTGTACGACTTAAAATGGACTCGCTCACATCGTTTTCATTCTTGAATAGGTATATATATATATCACATAGAATATTTGCTTTCCTTGCTATCCTTCCTCGGGGCTGTTCTGTTGTTTTGAATGCAAATCTGATCAACTCTGCGCGTTTTGTTTGCGCTTGATTATGTTGACATCGGTGCCTAGGCCCGCCATCCGACCAACTTGCGTTTCCATAACTTCGCGTCTTCTAAAGATCACTCTCAGTCCGAAAGGGGAGTGTTGACATGTAAACTATCTGATAGGACAAGATATCGGCCAGTTCTCGAATGCTCAAATCGCCTTGGATGCTAAAAGCTGTGAGCCGCGACCATGATGGTCAGGACCCATAAAATACGTTCGCCGTCGAAAGCGATGACCTTGTCTGGAACCCCATCCCAACTAAATCGGTATGGCTGGAATAAAGCGCGCCTGCGGTCCGCCTCTCTTTATATTGACCTGCGCATCTCTTTTCTTGTCGAGTCTCGCCTTCATCTTCTCGATGCTGCACCTCGGCTATGATTCCTTCTTTACAATACCGACCGTGTTCGGCGTCACCGTGATCTACCACGCGACCGTGCTCACCATGGAATACCGCAACAGCACGCGATTAGAGGCCACCCCGTCCACCACGCTCGCCAGCGTCGTGTGCGCGGCAGTGGTCAGTGCGTTATGGCTTGGGGCGTTCACCGTCATCTTGCTGGTGTCAGTTCTGTTTGGGGCGAAGGCGATCGTGGGGGAGCGTCAGGCGTTGTGGCTGCTGGTCGTGCAGTGTTTGCTTTCCTTCGCGGAAGCAACGGTCATGTTGGCTATTGTAGTCAGGACCTCATATGAGCGACAACAAGGGGGCTCAGGGAATTGGAGACGCATGGAGGATACGTACTGAGAGGTACGAGGAAACGTTCCATTTCTTCCACAGTCCTTTGCTCAACGAAGGGGTAGGTGGAAATTGTACGAGGGGCGCAAAAAATGTATAGTAGTCGAGTTTGAATACCCCGTGGCCGCTAGAACTGGCTCACCTGATTTCACGACACGCTCGCGCTCGTGAGACCCCATCAATGCTTTTGAACCTCGCCATATGTCTCTTCTTCTGCGGTCCAATTGAAAAGGAATCCCGTGCGCAGATCTCGAGGTCTTGTGTCATGATCCCACCACATTGCTTCCACACTCTCATGTCTGACGCGATATTGTCCTTCTGATTATTCTGCGAACCGCCGTACACTCTTCGTTCAGCCTATAAATTGAGCGTAGCGACATTGAAGGGAACCCCATCATTGACATCGTTTCGTCATGGTTCAACTCTCCTCCTTTTTCGCAGCTCTCACCGTTGTCACCGCTGTATGCTCTGCCCCCACGAAGCGTACCGTCGCGCAAGTCGAGGCGGACATCGCGACGATTTCGACTCAGGTTACTGCGCTCGACAATGCCATCACTGCTTTCCCCGACACCGGAGGCAGCCTCATTAATGCTCTGGTCGGCGCTCCATTTCGTTTGTCGCTTGCAGCGAGCTGACAATACGCTAGGCTATTCACAGCAGTGCGACGACCTTGATTTCGACACTGAGTACTGCAACGACCGATACGCAGGTTCGTTCCTTAGTTTATTGTTCCTACTTTAAGCACGACTCAATGGCGCGTCTTCAGAACACTGCTGCCTTCAGCGAAGCCGACGGTTCCACCATCCTTGCCTCTGTCGAGGCCTTCGAGCCCACCATTCTCCACGCACTTACTGGGATTGCCGCTAAACAGCCCGCGTTCGCAGGTATGGTACCTGTTTCATGCCTCTTTTCTCAACTTTTGACATCCGCCTTTCACAGCGCTTCCCATCGGTGGGATCCCGGCCCTCGTGCTCCAGGACCTGCAGAATCTGGATGCCGGCACTGCTGCTTTCGCTGATGCTCTGATCGCAAAGTCCCCTGTATGTTAACGTTAGGACTTGCTGAATAGCTGATCGATCATTCTTTTGATGTAGGCCGACCTTGTCGACGAAGCCAACGAGATCAAGTCTACTATCGGAGACGCGTTCGACACTGCGATTGCAGCATACCAGTGATCTGAAGCCATTTCATTCATGAACGTGTTTTGGTATACCAACTTGTAAACAATATTTGAAGTATTTCTTGACTTGACTTTGTACTATTCTTGGTATCATGTACTGGACAGAATGAACAGTTTCGAGTGGCGCAGGAAATTGAGGTTCTACATACAACATCCTTTTAGCACTTTAAGTTCAAGTTACTTATCTTTGTTGCCTGAAAGATGACTTGCACTTAAAGTTGCTATTCAATCAAGGAAAGAACTGCTCACTGAAAGTAAAGTTTACGTAGCTAAGTATCTGTGCTAATGAGCAAGAGCCAAAAGCTGAATTCAAAAATAGCTTATGCATCATTTCAAATCTGAGGAGCTTGAGCCACACTGTACTCTTCAATCTACATTGCAAGGTCTTCGAACCCGCACAGAATCTCAGTGTAGGTTGCCGTTACCCCATGATGAGAGAAAAAGGCACCAGTCTTCCATCTGCCCAGGAGAGCCAGAGCATCATGTGGCGCAAATGATGGTCGTAATCGAAGCAGCTCGACTAAAAAATATAAGGTGCCAATCAATCTTAGAGCATACCTTTGGCAGTAGACTAGGCCTTCTTGAGGGAGACGACGAAGGTGGTTCTCTAGCGCACTGATTGGCCTTGTTCGCGCAGACGTCTCTTTTCAGGAGAGTCCATGCAAAGCGAGCTGCGCCGCTACAGAATAGCACTAGTACCGTTAGCTAGATCCAGAAATCTCGTGCTTACGACACGTCGGCGGAAGGACTAGAAGTGGGCTTTGTAGCATGACCAGTTGCCAGACCAGACCAGTGGCCCGTCGGTGCGTCCGGATCGGTAGGAGATAGAAAGAACCGACCGAGTACCTCGAGGAGATATGAAGATTCAACGCCTCGCATTCGAATATTGAGCTTACTTCAAGCGCTGCTGCCTCGAATGATTTGATGAGGACTAGAGAAAACCGATTGACCCGGCTGGTGGGTTTAGAGCGGAGAAACGGGAAGGTCTCATGCAAAGCGGTCATTGAAGCACGTTGAAATGGACAGGAACAAAGCTGCTTTGTCCTGCTGTGCGGACGCAACGCCCACAGCCGTTGGGTGGCGAAAATCACAGGGGCTCGTCCGGCTTGTCGGCAAGCCAGCTGGATCCTCGTCTCCATACGCCCGCCTTCGCTGCGCCAGCGTCCAGACTAAGGCGGAATGCATACTGACCCGCCTTGAGTATAATCCTAAGCGCAGTACTGCTGTGAATAAATAATTGGGCACGGCTGTAGAAGTAGCCATGCAATTAAAGAATCATCATTCAGACTTTCGGAAATATCCGAACCCAGTGCCCATTCACTGCAATCGCCCTTCTCCTTTGCCCAAAGCCATCACTTGCGCTGCAACTCCTTTCTCGTTCCACGCCACCCTCTTGTCGCACCACATTCTCCCAGAAAATTACCTGCAGCATGAGCATGTCTGATTTTGACGCCACGCCTATTTTATTTTTCAGCGAGACTATCTTGGAGACGGCTGAAGTCGTTCGAGGGCTAACGTCATTTGGCGCTGAATACCTTGAAGCCTCAGAGCGACTACGTAGCTTCGTGATGTCTTTCTCGTGGCTTATTCCTGATAATGCTGATATGGTATGTTTTTCGCCTTGTGGACACGCGACGCATGAGCTGAACAGTGCCACTTTCCCACAAACAGATTTTAAAGCTCGTAGAGGTAAGGGATCTATTTCTAAAGCGTTAAACAAGCCTTTTCCCCTTCTCTTATCTCTCAAACGTACCTGCTGAGACTGACGCGCGCTCCATCGTTAGATCTCACGCGACACACTTTTGCGCTTGAACATCCAGATTAACCCAGCCTCCTTTTGTAAATACGAGCTCCGTGATTGGAAAGCAACCTATTTCAATCTCCTGCATGCTCTGAGGGCCAGGAGGAATTCGTTTCCGTTGTCGACTCAAGGTATGGGTTTTTCGCTCTCAGCAGGGTCTAGTAAAATTCACTGGACATTTACTATCCATCCTAGATCGAGTAGCCCGTCTGACTCTCCCCCTTGCCTATCGGCCGCGACGACCGGCGGGAGTGAACAGAATCAGGCGCATTCGTTGTGGCACCACAAAGCCGTACCCGGCTACCCAGCGAGAGCCCGAGAATGACTCTCATTTAATGCCTCGTAAGTGCTACAGCTGCTCATATATTAATGCACCAAGCTGATGCTTGTCGATCTATGGCAGCCCCAGCCAAAATTCCGACATCGCGGAGAAAGCCTAGCGGCCCACCAATGGTCTTTCCTCCCGAGATCACTCGGCAGTTCTGGGTCACCGAATCTAGCAAAGGCAGGGAGGACTCTCCTGAAGATGGAGATCAGGCAGCAGCAGAAGAGCAGGACGACTCGTCATACCGGCCCTTGCGACTGCAGCCTCTTACGAAGCGGTTTGGGATCTTTTGTGGTAGTTCTGTTTCCATGTTCAGGATGAGGGATTGAAGAATTGTACAATTATGGCATTCATCTTTCAGGTTTTACATTATGCAATGGATCAACTTTAGGGACGACGCCTCCGAGTCTGAGCAGCTTAATCCACGAACAAACCCCCTTCGCGCTCAGGCGTGTGGCGCGCTGGTGATCGAGAAGGCGTCCGTTTCCCCGTACGTATGGTATCCAACTGATCTCTCCAGCCTAGGAACTGTCGCAGCAGGCGGCTCTCTGATCCCCCCTCTTCGTTCTCCAGAACGGTGATGACCTCGCCCAAAGCGTGATCCAGTTTCCCAAAGGCTTCATTCATGAGAAATGGATTCGCGATGAACGCGCCTGAGTTCTGATGCGACAATAGGGGTGGCGCGGGCGGGGGTGCTGGGAAAGCGGTTAGCGTTTAGGTATAGCGTGAGCAAGCAGTGGGGTGCGGACAAGGATCGAATTGGGGGTAGACCTGGGAGTAGAAGCGTATGAGCTGAGAATTGAAGAGACCATGTCGTAGCTTACCCCTCCGGGATTCTCGATGGTTGGCGACGGGGGTAAGCCCGACGAATGAAGGCCGGGGAATTTGGCATCCTCTAGCAAACTGATATTTAGTTTCTTATAACGCGTCGCGCGAAAGAGCGAACCGTTTGTGGTGGTCATGGCGGTAATATACCAAGGCTAGAGAGGTGGTGGCACTGGCAGTCAGCTGAACGAACTCGCGATGGCTGTCTGATATATGAATTGATTATTATGACGTCATTATCGGATTTGTCTTCAAGACTTCCGGCCGCCTGCGGCAGTTCCTTATGACGCAGACCTATGCGTGTGCGTACAAGGGTTCGAACTGTCCATTAGGATATCATAGAAGCACGTAAAATACATCTTCATCTCAATTCACCGTGACCCCGGAATTGTCTGCACAGTATGCTCCCAAAGCGCTGCCCTCTGCTCGGCGTTACCGAAATATCTGCTCATCCCAATGTCCTGCCCCTTTGCGCCGATTCGGGCTGACCCTGGTTTGGTGGACAGTAGACCATGCCACATGTACTCGCCCGAGTCGGCACCGCTTACCGTCCATGGGTACGCGAGTCCCAGCACGAGCGGCCCCGTCCAGCGGAGGATCGCCGTCGGGGACGTCTTGAAAGCGTTCGTGCGTACGAACCCTGGTGTTGACTGCACGAAAGAGTGTTTCGGATGTAGCGCAGCGAAACTCTGCATGTATAGTATCAGACCCTGTAACCCGAAACGGAAACAGAATGAAGTTTGAACACACCTCATTCATCAAGTCGTTATACGTCGGCGTCACGACGCCAACCCTCGCCACCGAATAATTCTTCTTCATCGCCAAGTCTTCCACGTCAATCTCCGCGCCGACGCCCGCCCCAAGGACCGACAACACCTTTGCGCCCTCCTATTAAACAGCGGCACCAAATCATTCACAAACTTCCACCTTCCATAATAATTCACCGCCATCTTCCTATCAATCCCCTCCTCCGTCTCCACCCTCCCCTCAAGCGCGAGGTACCCTGGTGACAGCACCAGATAATCCACCTTGGGCACCTTACTCCGTATGGCCTCCGCCGCAGCGCCAATCTCCTTCATACTCGTCGCATCGCACTTGACAAACTCGTGCACGACAGTAGCATTAGATGGCTTGGGAAAGGACGCGATGATTTCCTTCGCGACACTCTCGTTCCGCCCTACGATGATGATATTCGCCGCCCCGTCTGTGTGCTGGGCAAAGGCCTCAGCCATGCCGCGTCCGATGCCGGACGTGCCACCGACAAAGTGGGCGTGGTGAGCGCGGAGAGGAGGGTCTTGTTGGATGTGCGGATGGAGGAGATTGAGGGAGACATGGTGAATGGATTGGTAGGATCGACATTGAGGCGGTATTTAAATGCTGCAACGCGTTTTGATTGCCGGATACGCGCGTTCGACTTGCCGGCTGCCGACGTTGTGCAGAACGCGTACGAAACCCGTTGTATAGGCTGTGTACTTGAGTAAACCAGCCTGTTTGAGCGCGCGATGAGAGTCCGCGTTCATCTAGATGCCGTTCATTTGACCACGTAACATAGTTGAACTCCTTTACGGCCCATAAGTACTCTCGTAGCTGGGTGAAGACGCTGAACGTGGCCTGTCTGGTGGTCAATAGAGCAATTATTACAGGATGATGGAGTTGATAGTAGACATAATTTTGGACCTACGATATGCCAAATCCAGATGTGAGAGAACAGTGTCGAGCCAGTTCGTCTCTCATTCCGTAGTCTTGAAGTCCTGAAGCCACAAATGTTGACAGATCATTTGCGTTCCCTTCCAACGATCTGTCAGTTCGGCTACCTGTCCAGTGTTCATTATCCAGCTCTTATTACACTCTTTTCCATGAGTGAAAGCAGTCCAAGCGCTACCTAGCTTCAAAACGTTTCGACTGACAACTTTATTTGCTCTGTTGTCTCAAATTGAATTGACTCACCTCGTTCTACTGTTCAGGTAGCATACGCACACATAGTGCCATGGCAGCAAAGCAAGCTACTAGTTTATCGTTCTAGATCGAGACAGACAAACACGTTACAAATGCGGAAGCATCCTCCGTTTGATCGCCCATCATGTCGGAGCCTTCGCCATAATTCTGATCTTTTCGTTTCTCTACACACTAGCTATGGTGCCTTACCTTTCGAACGAGCTCATTGACCAGATCTTCTGCTTTGTACGCCCAAATTTGACTAACCATTATGTTACTAATCTCCGTAAAAGCTGAACAACGAACAACTCAAGGTGGTGCGCTTTGCCAGCGCCGCGTTCAGCCAAATCGCGGCGCCGTTCCTGTTTGAGAGCCTAGTGGTGGACTTTTATCAGGTCTTCCGAGAGGTCAAGCGCGATAACAAGCCGTTGTTGGAGTTTATGCAGGCTATCGGGAATGGCAAGGCCAGTCTTGGAAGACATATTCGGAGACTGCATGTGGTCACGCCGCTAGGTGCGCATACTCAGGAGGAGCCTGTGAAGACTTTGGGCAGCCGTATGGCCAAGTGGATGAGCAGGAAGGAAACATTTCAAGAGTAGTGATCAAGGCGCTCGTTGCGGCCGCACCAAAGCTTGTCGCGCTCCGAACTGTGAGGTAGGCCCCGTTCATTTCACCAGAAACCTACTAACAGCAGTCGAAGCTGGCAAGGATTCTCGGACTATCGTTTTCTCAGCAATTCCACTCCGGCACTGGGGCCGGTCGTAGCATCAATACTCGCGCACCCTTATCTACATACACTGTCCTTCACTGGGCATACCCCCACCCTTCCCAAATTACTGCAACATCCAACTCGCCTTGCTAGCCTAGCCTATGACGGATTCCATGCCAATACCACTTTGCCTCCCATCATCGCCCAAAGTCCTCAATTAAAGTCATTAGTTGTAATCAATAGGGGCCACCGCACAAGTCTTGGTGATCTTTTCCCAGGCAAATCGCAGTACTCTCATCTCTGGTTTCTCTCCGTCGACAACGTCGCGTGGACACCCGACGTGATGTCGCGTATGCCCAATCTATCCGATCTCGCGACGACGCGTGCGGATATGTCTCCGAGCGTCTGGGAGGCGCTTGACAGGACGCACACCGTACTGCTGTCTGTTTCTCTTCGCGATGTCAGGATTACTGATACGTTCTTGGACTACCTGGCATGCACAGAGTACAGGCGCCCTGAAGGCGGTCGTGCGCTAAGCTTTCAGGCGTGCAAGCAGCTTGCTGTGGTGGACGATCCACTCAGGGCGAAGCGATTCTGGGAAAATGTCGTGCCCAATATCCGGACGACGCTTGTGTTGCTGAATATCGACTGTGACTATCCAAGCGAGTGGTGTCTGACCGAAAGGACGCTCAAGGTGCTCATGCAGTGTCACTTTTTGTATGAGATTCGCATGAGTGTGGTTTGGGGAGATATTCGTGAGGAGAGTGTTATC
The DNA here is from genome assembly GCA_015501055.1 of Mucidula mucida. NCBI lineage: Eukaryota > Fungi > Basidiomycota > Agaricomycetes > Agaricales > Physalacriaceae > Mucidula > Mucidula mucida. The sequence continues at coordinate 79,268 of JADNYV010000146.1, forward strand.
GTAGGTTTCATTTTCTCTCAATTTTCTCGTGTGACTAAACACCTTCTTGTGTAGAAAAGGATGTTGGATCAGCTATCGTTTGACGTATGGCCCGATCTCAAGGTTCTCTCGTTGGCCGCTGTTGCGCTTCCTGCTGCGACGGACGCCGTCAGAAGTCGGCGTCCGATGGCTTCGAGTCCCCATTCATTCCTTAAGGAAACTAAGGAGATGAATTTGGCTCTTCAAACTATTGTAGAATCGATGAAGTTTGACGTCTCGAAGGATCTCTCGACGACTCTGCTCAGCGTGGCGATTCATGCGGGTGGGAAGGGTCCTTACGTCCTACGCAAGTGCAAGGGAAGATCGAAGGAGTTTGAGTTTGTCAAGTGGTGATCGCTGCGACTTGTCATATGGTATATGCCTCATAATTTACATGTCATTCTAATACTTACAGCACACCGATTAATTTGACGCCTGGTGTTCATTCATTACTACTCTGGATGCGTTCCGACTCGGCAGCAATCGGTGCTACGTCTAAACAGCGGTATTCTAGCGGATCGACCGCATAACCAACAAAGACTATGGCGGATGATTTATGAGGAGCAATGTGAACCCTTGTACGCAGTGTCCAACTACTCACGGAGACTTCATGCATTCATTAGCTCGACTTGTCAATGGCAACCAAGTCTTCGCTCCCTTCGTCCGACTTCCTGGAGATATGAGCCCTTGTTAACTGCCTCATCTACACACTGGCCAGATAACCGGCATTGAACATGCCCGCTCGCGCGACTCTTGAAACGGGCTTAGCGCTTCTCACACGTGAGCTTAAAGTCGTCTTTTTAAAGAGGGTTTTCATCAGAGATTGCAAGGACTCTTGTCTTCGGGAGTGAACTTGAAGTAAGGAGCAGCGGCCGCTGGCTCGTAACGCCTCAAGTGGACACGAGTCTGCACAATGACGTCGAGGTATGCAGCAAGTCCTATCATTCATATTATCCTCTAATACGCCAGGCCAGTCGCCGTTATCAGCAGGCATTTGCTATCGTTGTTGTCTTATCGGCTAGGACAGCGCCGGTGAAGCTACGGGTCCCCGACTGCCTTCGTGTTGCTCTCCTGCCTCCAACATCACCACGTTGGATCCTTGTTCCGACAGCGATAAGTTTTCTGTGTAGCACTATTGGTGGTCATGACAAGTGTTTTCCCCCCGCTGTCCTACATTTCCAGTGCGAATCTTTCTTCCCAAGGACCTGTCTTGTTTCAGTCCCTAGGCTGTGAGACCAGTAGGTTATAATTAACATGGAATACTTCATCACGGCTTGACCTCCAGAATGTTCTCACCATATTCGGGCTGATCAAAACGGACCAGAGCTGGATGCGAGGCGCGCAATGTAAAGACGCGGTGAAACATAGGACGTGAAGTGTAAGTACGAATGAGGATGGTATGACGGTGCCTTGAAAACATGCTGAGGAATACAGAGAGGGCTAATGGACCTAGCAAGACTGATCAGACGAGACTCTGCAATTGGGAACACGCATTGCCAACTTCCTTAAAACTCGAAGTCGACCAGTCCTTGGAGTTAGGTGCGTCACATTTGAACGTATGAAGCTATCAATTCATACTTTGTTTGAACAAGCTAACGACATGCGTTTAGGTTCACTCGGCCTTTCATGCTTCCTGCGGCATTACAGCGTTTGCGTTGGTACAGGTGCGCCCGACAAGAATAGATTTTCGGGGGGTCCTAATACACTACTGTTCATCAACAGCAATTCATCAGGTGTCAATCCGCGATGTATCCTATCCGATCTAAAGTTTCTTTTGAAGGTATCGCATTTACTGAACTGTCCTATACTTGGAATGTATTGGGTGCTTCTCGTTAACTGAGTTCTCACTATCAGTGGAGCTGTCACGGCTTGGATGAGTCTGATACCTTCGTCTATTACGGAATGCCGCGGTTTCTTATCTGAACGTCGCAGAAAAGCAGCCAGCCTGGTGAGTCGATTTTCCCTTTCTGTTTCTGTCTCAGGGCTTTCGCTGACCAGCACCGCGTCCGTGCTCTCAAGAGCATAACTCAAGATCTCGTCATCGCTACGGCACCACCTTCAAGTTCTCGTCATCGCTACAGCGTGCGTGCTATCAAAATATGCGGGAAGTCATCACTAGCTGTTGATGGTGGACTGATGCATGAGGCTTCGATTTCGCGACCATCGGATGACGGTTCTGGTATTATAACTTTACGAAAGACGTGGAGCCCCCCAAAATCGACTGTCGACATGCCTTTGGTTGCCCAAAATCAGGTCGACGCGCTCACGACTGGCTTCATTCGAGAGGAAATTGAACTGGCGTTCTATGGTTCGTCGCTTACCTTCTCGCCTAGTACCAAGCGGTAATCTGTTTACAGGATTCTATGCAGCGACAGCGATAATGTCAGTTGTCCTTTTGATGTACGTTCATTCATTGCAAACTCTCTACCCCAATACTGACAATACCCACCAGTCATAAAGGCCTACACAACTCCTATGCGCGGATGGGGCTTTTACTCGTGACGGGCATCATGTTTGGGCTGTCTACGGGACACGTCTACATCTACTCGCGCTTCTGCATCTTTCAGTTCCCTACACTCAGCTCAGATCCCGCGGGATATAATCCGCCGTGGCTCGAGGCGGAAGTCGAGAAGTTGCTTCGTGATGGGATGATTCTGCGGCGCGTTAGTGTAAGTCCTTGCGAACTTGGAAGTGAGTGTGTAGATACTGATACGGTGTTAGTACTTCATTAGTGATGCGGTGGTCGTGTGGCGGACGTGGTGCATCTGGTATGATAACCTTTGGGTGCGCGGGTATCTGGTGCTGGTTTTAGCGGCAACGGGAGGTGTGTGTCGAAGTCCTCCTCGTATCGTGGTCCTTTTTCTGAAGAGACATCGTAGCTACGTCGATTGCGACTGCTGTGATGGACAGCAAGCTGAACCCGTTGACCTCGAATATGCTCGGCACCTTCTGCCTACTCGTGACCAACTTTAGCACGACGGTCTTGTGTGCGTACAAGGTCTGGTACGTCAATTTCATACACGTCTACTGTGTTAAGTATGAGGCTCAGTGAGCTGTAGGCAGTACCGACGTTTCATCAGATCTGTCTACGAGGGGAGACGTAGAAAGACATTGGTGGAAAACATCCTGCTCATTCTCGTCGAGTCCGGATCGCTGTACTGCATCTTTTGGGTAAGGTATTCATTTCAGTTTCGCCATTGTCTTTGAGTCTCACGCTTCTTAAGCTTCTGTTCCTCCTCGGTGACTTTGGCTATTTCGGCAACGGACCACTGGGACGCAGTTTTGGTCTAGAGTACTTTATGCCTCACTTTTCGGTATGTGTTCTGTCACGGTATCAATCATCAAAGCGCTTGACCTTGAACGCTTTTGACAGGGCATATATGTTTCGGTCATCATACTGGTCGTGGCGCTATCCAACTCGTCCTCTGAAATGATCTTCTCTGTCGTGCAGGAAGGCATGCGAGGCGGGGAGACAAGTCCCGATGGCCTGGAGAAGATGCGTTTCGCAGCGCCAGTGGGATCTCAGCTGGATGCGTCTTTCACGGCGACGAGGAGGAATGAAGCAACGTCGGTGATTGCACTTAGGGAACTTGAAGGAGGGCACGGCAAGCACAATTCCCCTGAAGAGGTACAAAAAGTGGAAGTGTAAGAAGCGGCTTGAGCTCGGAAATATAGTGATAATTTCCGTCTCAATCTTGGAGGCATGTAATAGTATCAAATATGGAGCCAGGATAGGCGACTAGTTACTCTGCGCCGACGCGAATCAGTGTGGCGTCAAGCAATGGCGGTCGCTATGGATCGCGACTGATGAAAAGGGCATCATGCTGCGTTTATCGACTCATAAAGGAGAGTTGGACAGCGATGCTGATTGTGCAACCATAAGAAAAGATCACGCTGTCTGTTCAATTTGGATAACTAATGTACATGGATAGAAGACTGCACTGTGTCTGTACATGTAGGTACCCTTGCAAATGTAGTTCAGGAGCATTGTGCGCCTACATGGTATGCGCACGATGCTCTCAAGCGTGCCTTATGCAGGCATCGGTGATCCCCAACTCGGGTCGGACGATTCCCATCCTGTCACGGAAGTGTGTTTCCGGGCCCATAACACGGTGCGACAGTGCTATCCGCCCAAAGACCCAACACCGCGCCTGAAGGAAGCAACTTGAACTCCCCTCCCATAACAAGCCTTCGCCTCTCCACCTAGCCGCGCACCGGCCAGCCGCGCTAAACGTAAACTCCTCACGCAGCGAGGGGTGGCGGATACCTGCCTTCGAGGAGCGCGAGGGCTTGTGACCAATTGCGCAAATCGTCCCGCGTGACACCGTTCTCACGACTGATGAAATGTTCTGTGTCGCTGCCCTCGAGGATCGCAAGGGACTCTGACCAATGGCGCGAGTCGGTCTGCTCGTCCCGCGTCACCTCAGTGATGGCGGGGAAGGCGTGATGCCCGCGCATGATTTGTTCCCAAATTTCTTCACAGTCCTGCTCATCGATGACAACAAACTGCGGCTGTCTGCCCTCAAGAATGTCGAGTGTAAGCTGACGATGGTGGGCAACATATTCGTGGTGGCGACGGGCAATCTCTTCGGAGAGCGGGAGTTTCTCCAGAGAGTGGATGACGTGTGTTGCTCTGCGTCCGATCCACTTCTGCTCAGCCTGCCGTCCATGACGTCCCTGGAGGGTACGACGACGCTTAAGGTCTGTAGTGGTGTTGGTAGCTGTGAGCATAGTGATGTTCTGATGATAGTATTTGGTAGAGAAGCAGAAGAAAGGAAAGCAGAATATATACGCCACGAAAAGGAGCTATACTCAGAACGATCAACGATCGGTCAAGTTCATGTTTCGGAGCAGACTCTCTCCGAGACGAGCAGCACAGCAATAAACGAGACACCTCCACCAGCGCTGTCGTACCCCATAAGTGAACCATCGCAGCGTAAAGGAATGATGGCATGCCTTTGCACATGTATCCTCTTTGGAGACTTCTGTCTTTCATCGGCGTCCGGCGGGCGCTTTGAAGCTGTGGCAATATGAGATCCGGATTGTGCTGGATAGAGCGTTGTAGCGCTCCCCGCGAAAAGACTGACGATAATGAAAAGCGCATGGTCCGTCAACGTAAAAAAGGCGGGAATCGATTTTTGAGGACGCCACCTCGAGCAATCGCGCTCCCATGTACGATCTGTCCTGCTCGCACATCTGCCGGGGATTTAACTAGCTAGGCAAAGAGTGACACAATCAGCCTCCAAAAGAAGAAAGTCAATATTTGAAGCTAAACATCGAAACAAGACACTTGCCGGTTTTGCAACAATGGGTCAGGTATATGTTGAGGACCCAACTCTCCAGACTCGGAGACGATTGTTTACCTCAACCAGCCCTGAAACCGATAAGGGAACCATCGCAGCAGTCGGAAAATTATAACATGCGGTTTGGTACGTATTCTCTCTCAAAGTTTTTCTTGTTTATCTAGAGAGGATGTGGCAATACGAGATGATGATGAGCATGGACAGAGTGCCACATATGATATCGTGCGAAGGAGAAGCGTACCGGGTGACAATCAACGGGAGGCGATCACGTTTTGAGCGTGTCGCGCAGAGGATGGCGGTAGCGTTAGACCCATGCGAGCAAAAGAGAGAAGGAGATCGAGAAGGAGGCGGGAGAGGGAGAAGACAGCGATGAAGGATAACTTGAAGGCTTCTTCCAGATGTGCGAAAGTCGTCGATTGGAATCTATCTATGATTGGTACTAATTCCGAGGTTAAGTACTCTACGTCGAGTCGAATCAGTGTGGCGTCAACAATCAGCCGCGTTCACTCCGAATAGCGACGAGTGAAAACGACATTATGAGTCAAAAAGAAGAGGCGGGCATAGAGCTGTACGATTCTGTCTCGCTGAGATTGAGCAATCACATTCAAAGATCATACTGCCTGTTCAAATTGAGTAACTAATGTACATGGATAGAAATCAACTCCGTAGGGACTAGATGCGCCCCTGTGGATGTAGCTCGAAAGCATTGTGAGCCTACAGGGTATGCGCACGATGCTCCCGAGCGGGCTGTATGACGGAGACCGATGATCGCCAACTCGCGTGGGACGATATCCATCTAGTCACGGTAGTGTGTTTCCGGGGCGATAACACCGCGCGAAAGTATCATCCGCCGAAAGACCCAATAGCGCGCTTGAAGGAAGACCCCAGGCCGACCCCAACCCACAACAAAGTCGTGCATCCCTTCGCCTCTAACCCACCCAAGCCTCGAGGGTGGCAAGGGCCTCTGACCAATTGCGCGAATCAGCCTACTCGTTGCGTCACCTCCTTCTCCCGAGCCATAACCTGTTCGGTGATGAACATAATGGCCGGTTTCCGTTTGAGAGTGTGAACGGTATGTACAGTGGAAAATACAATGGCTGGCTTCCGTTTGAGAGTGTGGACCACTCCCTGCATTGGCTTCAATGTTCGATGCCTGCCTTCAAGGATCGCAAGTGCTTCTGACCACTCGCGTGAGTCGGTCTGCTCATCACGCGTCGCCCCCATCTCAGGGTATCCGCGCTCGAGATTGTCAAGCGCTCGCCAAAGTTCCTCGTAAGTGTGGAACTTTAACGTCTGCTGCTTGTGGACAATAAGCGGCGTAGCCTGAGGGCGTCTGCCCTCGAGAATGTCGAGCGTAAGCTGACGATGATGGCAAACATATTCTTCTTGGCGCTGGGCGATATCCTCGGAAAGCGGGAGTTTCTCCAGTGAGTGGATGATATCTGATGCCCTCCGCCCTATCCATTTCTGCTCAGCCTGGCGTCCATGACGTCCTTGAAGGGTACGGCGGCGCTTGAGCTCGATGGAAGTGGTGTTGGTAGATGTGTGCATGATGATGATAATGTGCTGATGATAGTATTTGGTAGAGAAGGGAAAGTGGAGGAAGCAGAATTTATACGCCACGAAAAGGAGCTATATTCTCAGAACGATCAACGATCGGTCAAGTTCGTGTCTCGGGTTGAGTCTCTCCGAGACGAGCAGCACAGCAATAACGAGACACCTCTACCGCGCTGTCGACCCGTAAGTGAACCATCGCAGCGCAAAGAAATGATGACATGCCTTTTTGAGACGTATTATCTTCTCGAGAGACTGCTCTCCTTTATCGGTGTCCTGCTTGCGCTTCGAACCTGAAATCCGCAAGGCTTGTAGCGTTTATCGCTCGCGCCAGCTCCCAACGACAAGACTGACGGTCCTGCAAAGCATATGGTCAGCGGACGAAAATGGTGCGAATCGGCATCTTTCAGAAGAACACAGCCTCAAGCATCACGATCGCGCTCCCATCTACCGCCGTCTGGAGTTACACTTCTGCGACCGACTCATCCACCTGCAGTCGTCTATGATCAATACTGAAAATGACATCATCAAGACCGCCACACCTGTACTTTTGTTGCTAGAGGACATGATGGTCTATCGGGCCAGAAATATCAGGCTAATGCAAGAGATGGAACAAGTTTCTTCACCAGAAGGGAACCACGAAGCGGGACGTCACCGTCATGTTTTGCAAACGCGGTAATCCTTTCAATATTGGCCGGAATCGCAACCTCCTGAAAGTTACCTTACGGGAAAAGTTTTAATAATGCGCTGGCGAGGCCACACCGTCAATCCAAAGGTGCCGCAACCGGGTTCAGTACCTAGAGAGGCAAGTCAGTATTGGTAAATTTACATCGAAACAAAGTACCTACCGCTCTTGGACCCAGAAAGCTAACCAGAAATCTAGAGGCAGGTACCTGCAGAGTCAATGACTAGTATTGTCCCCGGTCGACATGTTAAGAACAGCACGTTGATGAAAATCAAGTCTCAAGGCAGCCGTCAGATCGGCACTGGGGAGCTCGTATACTTACATTGGAGAATGCATAGAGCCAGATATTCATTGCGGCGTGAGCAAAATTTCATGTTCTTCGACTCCTCTGCCGCCATTGTCTCGTCGAACATTTCACACTGGTACCTGTGCTGGAGGAAGGCTCAAAGAAAATCAACGCCAAGACTGTTTGCACAGATCAAAAATCAAACCAAAGTTGGGTAGATATAATACACTTCGCGGAATCGGTGTATAGTGAAACACATACAGTGTCAGAACAACTAGTCGTTAAACATGAGCAAGGCGGGAGAGCTAAAGGAAAGAAGAGCTTACCTTTATCTCAGACCAGCCGCCGCCTTCTGCTTGGCCGCCAATTCTGCAGCTTTAGCTACGGACAAAGTCAGAGTTGGCTTGACCACCAGAAAATGACACACCTTCCGCTTCATTGCCTGGACAGCCTCACGCTCGGCTTTAATCTTTGTTAGACGCCCAAGATCGGCTTTGGCCTGGTCGGTTTTACCGGCAACGTGCATCTGGGAAGAGCTCAATAACCACAGAAGTGTGAAGGCCAGGAAAGCAATCAAGCCATTGTTACACACCTCTCGCGCCTCGATAGTTCTCTTGGTGCACCCAAGTCGGAAATGTTCACTTTCTTCTGGACGTGATTCGGGTTTATGAGATCCTGGTCCTCTTCCTTCTGGTCGAGAGCTTTGGTCTTTTGCTTTTCGGCGGCACTTCATCGGATTCCTCCTTCTCCTTCGTCGTCAGAGTTCTCCTCGTTCTCTCCAAAATCATGTCTTTGCTGTGGACACGATGAGCCACATTTTAGCACCGCAGCACACCATTCACACCTAAAGTCGCGCCCACCGCCTCGTTTATGCTTATATTGCCTACTCGTCAGCAAGGAAACAGACAGAGATAGATAGATCTGACCTGTTCCGCGGACCATGTTCGATCTTGTAGGATGAAAACAAAATGGGAGAGATGAAGATAGATTGCACGGCGTCCATGGGCGGCCGTCCAGTTTGTGCGTATTTCTAGAGGCATGCAAATGAATCTGAGGTGTTAGAAGCGCTGGGTAGTATGTATAACGCCACCAAATTTCCAGTCAGACCAGCGAGTACGGACTTGAGGGAATCATTCCTAGGCATCCAAGATTCGCAGCAGCTCCAGAAGGAGAGTCCTGTTCTCAACGGGCGCTCGGATCATGAATGTCGGAAGCAAGAAGTCATCGATTCCTCGAAAAGGCAAGTCGCGCCCCTCCGGGGTAATACGCAACAGTAGAGGGCCAAGTAAAAGTACGTCCGAGATAGTACTTACACTATAAGGGCCGGTACAGACGATGACTGTGATTCCACAGCAAAGTAGCATGATCAGCCAAGAAAGACACGGACCCATACGGACCCGCAGGGCTACCATGCTTTCCTTATGCTATATCATTGACGAGCCAGTGCAGATACTCCAGGTGCTCTTCGAGATATCAAAATTAGGCCTCCGAACGATCTCTGGGCAACGAGCGTGGAAAAGTACTTTGATGCGGAGCTGTTAGTACTCTAGGAATATTGTAGCGGTGATATACAAGCTAACCAGCAGACCAGCGTTGGGAGACAAGCTAAATATCCTGTCCTACACGTGGTCGCTATGGATCGGGACAGATGAAAATCACATCAGGCCAAGTTTATCGAGCCACAAGATGAGGCGGACAGAGAGGGTACAATTCTGAATTGCAGAGCCAGATCATAATAAAAGATCATACAGTGTTCAAATTGGATAACTAATGGACATGGATATAAGGCTGCACTGTGTTTGTAGATACCCTTGCGAATGTAGCTCAGGAGCATTATGCGCTTGCACACTGGTATGCGCACGATGCTCCTGAGCGTGCCTAATGGCGGCCATCAATGATCCCCAACTCGAGTCGGATGATTCGCATGCAGTCGCGGTAGTGTGTTTCGCGGCGCTTATCCGCCGAAAGACCCAACACCGTGCGTGAAAGCGCCTTGAACCCCGCCAACAACAAGTCGCGCTTTCGTTCGCCTCTCCACCTAACCGCGCACCGGCCAGCCACCCAAGTCTGAACTCCTCAAGCGATGGGTGGCTGATACCTGCCCTCGAGGATTGCAAGGGCTTGTGACCAGTTGCGCAAATCGTCCCGCGTGACACCGTTCTCACGACTGATGAAATGTTCTGTGTCGCTGCCCTCAAGAATCGCAAGGGACTCTGACCAATGGCGCGAGTCAGTCTTCTCGTCCCGCGTCACCTCAGTGATGGCGGGGAAGGCGTGATGCCCTCGCATGATTTGTTCCCAAATTTCTTCACAGTCCTGCTCATCGACACAACAAACTGCGGCTGTCGGCCCTCAAGAATGTCGAGCGTAAGCTGACGGTGGTGAGAAACGTATTCTTTGTGGCGCTGAGCGATCTCCTTGGAGAGCGGAGCTTCTCCAGAGAGTGAATGATATGTGTTGCCCTCCGCCCGATCCACTTCTGCTCAGCCTGACGTCCGTGACGTCCCTGGAGGGTACGACGCGCTTAAGATCGCAGGTAGTGGTGTTGGTAGATGTGAACATAGTGATGTGCTGATGATAGTATTTGGTAGAGAAGCAGAAGAAAGGAAAGCAGAATATATACGCCACGAAAAGGAGCTATATTCTCAGAACGATCAACGATCGGTCAAGTTCATGTCTCGGAGCCCACTCTCTCCGAGACGAAAAGCACTGGCAATACTTGAGGTTTACTCTGGACGTGTTAATGTCTCCCTCCCAGCGCAATACCGCCTGGCGAACCCGGTAGTAATGAACATCATTTGCATGAACGACTTGTTGTGGTCATTGCGCTACATGCGGCGTCCAGACGCCGTCTTCCTCCTATGGGATTACATGACGCGCTTGTACGGGCTCTATCCCATCTCTTCAACATTCTCTGTCCTGCTCAAATGCGTACGGATGACTTTTCGGCTCGACGACACTCCGACTGGCGCTCTTTCCCAGCTTGCCTTCTTTCACCGTCGCCCTCAGATGTGTAAGACGCGCGACGAAGCCGTTGCCCTTTTCAAAAGCGTCCTCGGTGACAACAGAAATCCTACGCCAGAGCCATATAAACCGTTTTCCGTGTGGAAGGACCCCGCTGGGCGGGCGCGGGAGCTATTCTGGCAGGCAATGCGCGCCACCGACCGCATGGTCCAGATCTACGGCTCGATGCGACGTTGACGAATGTAGTACCGTCAGGCGCGAACTGTTTCGATTATGCAGTCGTCGCGATGTTGGCCGGGCGAGCTGAAGAGCTGCCCAAGATTCTGTATGCGATGAAGGAGCTAGGAATTGCACCTGCGGATGGTATGGTGCCTTTGGTTCTGACCGTCTGGCATGGTGTATGTGCGGAGCATCCGCGGGAAGGGGACAGTCCGTGGCGCATGCTTGTCGATTGGATCTCGGACTGGTTAGGAGAGAAGGCGCTGCCGTCGTTGGACGACATGAGGGCGTGGCGGGTGAAGGTGCTCCAGATGAAGGGATTGGTGCCGAGTACTTGGGAGACAGCGGGTCGAAGGTATTCGTCAGAGAGGGAGGAGGCCAGGTTTCAGGCAATGTGGAGTCGGTCAGGTAGGAAAGATGAGATCGAAGGAGGGGAGAAATTTAAACCTATGCGAGCAAAAGAGAGAAGGAGACTGAGAAGGCAGCGGGAGAGGGAGGAGACAACGATGGAGGATAAAGCTTCTTGATTTACCTAGTATTGACTATCTGTGAGTAACTCCGAAATATAGATAGGTTACTGCACGACGAGTAGAATCAGTGTCGCGTTAACAATTAACCGCGGTCACTATGACTCGCGATGTCATTATAAAGGAGAGGCGGACGGGCCATGGAGCGCTGCGATTCTCAAAAATTGAGCAATGATTATGAAAGATCAGAATGTGTGTTCAAATTGAATAACTAATGTACATGGATAGAAGATTACAAGTCCGTAAGTATCAGTTGCTTTCTTGTGAATGTAACTCAGGAGCATTATACGCCTACCATGTAGGCGCACAATGCTCCAGAGCGTGTTGTATGACGGGCATCGGTGAACCCGGATTCGCGTCGGATGATATTCATCCAATCGAGGGAGTGTGCTTCCGGGCCCATACCACTGTGCGACAGTGTTATTCGCCCAAAGACTCAATACTGCGTTTGAAGGAAGACCGCAGCCCCGGCACCAAGTCTCACATCGTGAAACTTCCCTTCGCCTCCTCACCCAGCCCCGACTCAAAGCTGCCATCCAAAATCTTCATGGGAGGTGGCTGACGCCTGCCTTCGAGCGCGATGGCTTCTGACCAATTGCGCGAGTCATTCTGCTCGTCCCGCATCACTTCCTTCTCACGAACGAGAAAGTATTCGCTGCCCTCTGACCAATCGCGTGGATCAGCCTACTCGTTGCGCGTCACCTCCTTCTCCCGAACGATGCCATGTTCGGTAGTGAACATCATGGCTGACTTTCGTTTGAGAATGTGAACCGTATGTTCAGCGGAAAACATGACAGCTGGCTTTCGTTTGAGAGTGTGTACGGTATGTTCAGCGGAGAACATAACAGCTGGCTTCCGCTTGAGAGTGTGAACCGCTCGCTGAACTAGCTGCAATGTTTGATGCCTGCCTTCGAGGTTGGCGAGTGCTTGTGACCACTTGTGTGAGTCGGTCTGCTCATCCCGCGGCACCTCCTCAGGGTATCCGCGCTCGAGATTGTGAAGTGCTTGCCAAAGTTCCTCGTAAGTGTGGAACTTTAACGTCTGCTGCTCGTGGACGATGAACGGCGTAGCCTGTGGGCGTCTGCCCTCAAGAATGTCGAGCGTAAGCTGACGATGATGGCAAACATATTCCTGGTGTCGCTGCGCGATCTCCTCGGAGAGTGGGAGTTTCTCCAGGGAGTGGATGATATGTGTTGCCTCAGCCTGGCGTCCATGACGTCCCTGGAGGGTACGACGACGCTCAAGTTCGGTGGTAGTGGTGTTGGTGGTTGTGAGCATAATGATAATAATGCGTTGATGATAGTACTGGGTAGAGAAGCCAAAGTGAGGAAAGCAGAACTTATAGGCCACGAAAAGGAGCTATATTCTCAGAACGATCAACGATCGGTCAAGTTCATGTCTCGGAGCCCACTCTCTCCGAGACGAAAAGCACAGCCATACCACGATACACAATGATGACATGCATTTTGAACATTTCTTTGGAGGCTTGTCTTTTTTATCTGCGTCCAATGTGCGCTTTGAAGATGTAGCGATATGAGATGCGGAATGCTGGTGCGCTCTCCTCAGCCCTGCGAGGTCGGCCCGCCACAAGACTAACGGTCCCTAAAAGCGTATGGTCCGCGGAGAAACAGTGGCGGCTTTAAGAAGAACGCCGCCTCGAGCATTGCGCTCCAATGTACGACAGGTCTCAAATTTACCGAGGCTGTGACAAGTCAAACAGCACTCCAGAGTCCAGACAATCCAAGAGACAACGCTTCACATCGAAGCAAGAAACCTAGCACCGCCCTTGTGACCAGACAGGAGGAGAAATCAACAGTTGGTTCAGGCTGAAGCCTACGCAAACGGGGCGTGACTATAGACTGTGCTTCGGTCAATCGCAGCTGATGTGCCCAAGAGGACGAGAGTATGTGGTGGTCGTAGGAAGAGATGAGAGACAAATTGTGTATACCTTACTATAATTGTTTATCCGATACATCCCAAATTTTCAGAGAAACGTCCCGCGCTATAGGCTGCAAGACTCGTCTCCGCTGCACTCCGACATCTTCTTCATCACTGCTCTCCGAGTCCGTCGAGTCGAGAAAATGTCGCCCGCCGCTGCTGGATAGGATTTTTGCTTCGAAAGGATGATATGTAACATTTAGTACAGAATCTGAAGCCGGTAAGTCTGTGTTGGTAAGAAAATGGAGAGATGGCGATCTTCACCTCTGTGTGCATCGAATGACAAGAGGGGAAGCGCCGAGTCTTTTTCATCAGACGTTGTCGTTAGATCCCAGGTGTATATGTTGCCATCCTTCAATGACGATCAGCAACTCTGGACATTCTGGACATTCGGAACTTTATACCTGATCCCTGATACTCATCCATCGACCTGTCACGTCCAGGGAGAAATATATCCGCTGGCTAGTCATAGGCGTAGTTGGAGTGTTCCCAGTCTTGTAATGCATGAAAGGACCGTCCCCGAGAAATCTGAGATCCCAGGCGTACACACCGTCCTTACGACGGAAGGAGGCATACAGGAGATGTGGAGAGGTTGGATTGAATTTTAGCTGGAGAAGTGAGCTCACAAGATTTCCGCAAACGGGAAGCACCTACTTGAGTGACCCCGGCACTGGCAGTCTCACCCAAGCCTAGATACATGACAGGCGTAACGGGCTCGGTGTCTAAATCGTAGATGGCGATGTTCCACGGCGATGGGGTGAGGCTTCCGATGGCAATGCTATTCGAGGTGGGAGCGTGGGTGAGCGATGAGACTATACCTTTGAAAGCAGTTTCAGTAAATGGTGTGGAAGAACAGGAAATGTAAGGGCACCTTTAATCCCATCTCGGCTCTTCTTCGCTGGGCTTGAAAGAATGCGGACGCCTTCCGCTCCAGGAGCCAACATTGAACATCTCGAATGCGGAGTCAAAGCCGCAAAACAATCTACAGATACGTACGTGAATCATTTTTTGCTGAAGAAACTGCTAACAGCCTTACTTGTCGCCGCCTGGACTGAATGCAAGACTGTGAGGAGCGACTTGGCGTTCTCTGTGGTCCACAATGGAGTACGAAGCACGTAACTATATTTATGAGTTCGCTTCCGATCTCAAGGGGGCATGACAAGACATACACGTCCATCTGCCGCATCGAGAAGTTTGACAGGGCATTCTCTTACTGAGGCGGCGAAGCAATATGTTGCAGGCGTGGAAGAAGATGCCCCAGGATACCACGCAAAGTCCAGTATGGGTGCTGACTGAGGCAGCGTAGATTGTTTTCGGCTCGCATATACACTGGCAATAGGGATCACTTTAAATCAGTGCTTAGTAGGAAAGAAAGCGAAAACCGTTACATGGACTGGAATGACCGGTTCTCGCATTGACTTAGTATTGACTCTCCGTCAGGACACCTTCCAATAGTGCGTGACGAGTGGTGTCAAAAGAACGATTGGATGCAACTAACCAGAGA
>JADNYV010000147.1:0-93765 GCA_015501055.1 Mucidula mucida
TGTACGTGATCTCGGCGATGCGCGCGCGCTTCACTAAGAAGGAGACGGGGAACTTCCCCAAGGCCTTCGTACAAGTGAGGAAAGTCGCATGCGACACAGCCACCGATAGACGAAGGGACCACAGCGCAATCGACGTAGAAACGCGGTCACGTTCTTCACCTAGACTTCGTCGTGCATATTGATCTTTCTCATCGAAGATCACATGATGGCGACAGATGAGTATCGCCACCGTTTGGACGTCTTGCATGGACACCATTCCCAAAATATCCAGTAAGTATCCGAATCTATGGAGAAAAGTAATTATGCATATGCCCTGCCAACGTTCGTCATTCCCGCTGCCATCCCCTCCAGGCCTCCAACATGTATACTCGTCTCTTCCTGAACCCCACCACGCGGGCGGCCTTCCGATTCCGCCTACTCCGAGTCGGAACACTCTAATTGCCTGAGGGCCAACAGTGTGGCAAAACACCGGAGTCCTACCCTCCGGTAGGGCCCCACGATGGTCGGTTATGTGGCACAGTCCAGTGCAGGGCACAGAGGAGGTCTGGTAAGTATGATAGTAGTCTCAGCAGAAGACAGCTTCAGCCCTCATCGGAGTGTGAGATCTACAATCAGCCACTGAGACGGATGGATTCGAAACGGACGACTGTCATCGTCGTTAAGCGCCCACATAGATAGTAGCTCCTACTATATAGGCGCCAGAGCGTGAGATCATTCATACTTTGACACAGTGGCTGACAATGACATGTTGCCGGCATAGATGTGGGTGTCGATATTCAGCGCAGGGGTGATTTAAGAAGTCGACATGTGTGCAATGTTCATATGATGTACAACCTTACTCTAAGTTACACCAGTGATAGTAAATATACTTTATGGTGAATAGACACTGGTGGTTCATCCAAATCATCACTGGTACCATCGTGCACGGACGTTCATCAGGAAAGGGCCGTGCGAACGTTTCCTGCCTCTTCCCTCTTGCCTCCACCGACATGGTCATTCCTCCCCAAGCCACCGGGATCTTGGCCTGCACCGATGATGTCCGAACGGATCCCATCTATTGCCGAGTATCAACCAGCCAACATAGGGCTAGCGCGCATGTACAGAGCTCATGGAACTCTCCGGAAAATCAATCTGCGACTCTCACCTTGACCAGAACCAATGTGCTGCACAGCTTTCTTGTGCACCCACGCTTGGGCACGGAGTCTACCGGAACGTTGTATGACAAGCATGGAATTCGCTGTTGGGGACATAGCGGGTGTCGCGGCAGGAACCTGCTACTTAATCAGCGGTTTCCAGCGCTTAAAACCGCGTTCTGATATAAAGCCATCAACATCTCCGCGACGTGATTCCTCAATGTCATATCCCTCCTCCTTCGACGAAATGGCAAGTTCCCTTTCTTTGTCTTGAATACCGCACGACTGACCAACAAAAGGATTCCTATTGGGATGATCGTCGACGACGATACCTCCTCGCTGTAGAGGAAAGACAGTTACTCGAATCTCTGTCTGTCGTGCGCAGCGAAGTCAACACCCTCGCCCCCATTGGCACGCTTCCTCCCGAAATGCTGCAAGCCATATTCGACATGTGCATATCGTTCGTATATGACAACCCCAAGCCGCGGCATCGCCTCGCCTGGACCCAAGTCTGCCGGCTATGGCGAACGATCGCACTCGACACGCCCCGGCTGTGGCGGTACATTGATCTCTGCGACGCGAACTATGCCCGCGAGTTTCTCGCACGTTCCAAACGCGTCCCACTCTCCATCATCTGCATCTCCCCCTGCCGTCTCTTTACCGAGAGCCTCCTCCCGCACGCGAAACGTCTCAAGTCCATCGACGTGTATCTATTCCCAAATGACATGAACACCTTTTTCCACTCTATCGGCCCCGATCTATCACATCTCACGCATCTGTCACTGCAGATTCCACCCGTCTCTGCGAGCTGCACGCTAGACGTCTCTTTTCCATCCGTCCGTCATTTGTCATTGCGTGGCGTTGCGGTTGACTGGGCATCATGCCGTAACCTGACCTATCTCGCATTGGAGAGTCTACCAGCGAATCTGTGTCCCACTCTATCGGAGCTTATGGGTGTCATACAGCGTTCCCCGCGCCTGAGGCATTTGTGTCTTAACGATATACAACCGTTCACCGAAGCTCTATCTACTGAGCATGCCTCTCTGCGCAACATTGAGCAAGTCACACTTACTGGGGACCCAGATGTCATTGGGTTAATTTTCGCCAACTGTTCGTACATGCCTCCGACGGCGCGTCTCGTTATGAACGCGACCTATCCCGACCTATTTCTGCTCTTCCCAGAAGTCTGTCCGTACCGCGATGGCATCGACATCCACACTTTGCGTATCACGCGCCACGCTCTGCACATGTCGCGTACTGAAGAGGGCAGCTGGGCAGAGAACAACATGATCCGCGTGCATGCGAAGCGCATGTCCGTCGTCCTCCTCACTTCGGCGCAAAAAAACGCGTTCGAGCGGCTCCGCGCGCATCAATTTACCGCACTCGAATGGATACAAATATTCTGTTCGACGTGTCCGCGCACTCGTTAAAGGATATGTTTCTAGGGCTGTCTGCGGTGGAAACGCTAAGGGTGTCGTTTAACGAGATTGGCGCGCTGCTGCAGGTGCTCGAGCAGATGATCTGGCCTGGGCTACGGCATATTGAGTTGGGAAAGCCAAAGGATGTGTGGTGGCGGTTTCAAGAGCGGTGGATTGGGCCTTTGACGGAGTGTCTAAAGGCGAGATTTCAGAGTGGGATGGGGCTGGAGAGCGTCAAGTTTATAAGGTGTCAGCACGTGTTGTGGGCGGATGTGGGTGTGCTGGAGAAATTTGTGGATTCTGTTGAGATTATACCGATGGACGATTTGGACAAGTAGATCGCGTCTATGACCTCACTTCTTCTTCCGCTTTTGGGTCGTCGTGCACATACGCTTCTGCTTTTAGTTTAATTGCTTGCTCTGGGGGGTATAATATACGTCGGTGGTTTGCTTAGAGCTTTCATTCTTCGCGCCCTTCCTTTTTGACTCTCCTTGACTATCACGCGCGCCCTTCTTTTTGACTACTCCCTTCATCTTTGAGGATGCACGCTCCCGCCATGTTACTCGCTTTTGCCGCCGTTGCGATGGCCTACCAAGTCACATCACCCAACGAAATGGAGGATTGGTCGTCTGAAGGGATGAACAAGTTGGTGTAGCTGCTGTTTGTCTCGTCCATCGCTGACCTCGCCATTAGGGTGTATTGGGAGAAAGTAGAGACCGATCCTTCGACGTTTTCCATGGTTCTGACCAACGAGGTAGGCATCAGCATTGACGATTATGATTGCGCCACACTAACATTTTGACATTTAGGACACCGACCTTCTTCCCGAATCTGTCTTGTTGATTCGAACCGTCAAGGGCAGCGCCCTCAAGACCACCGTCAGCTCTCCGAGCGGCGGTTGGCCCGTGGGCGAAGGATATCGTGTCAACCTCGAGGACAAGCATGGTGGCATTCTAGCGCAGTCGATGCCGTTCACTGTCACCAAGTCCGAGACCACCGCTCCCAAGGCACCACGCCCAAGACACCCACCTCTGAATCCCAGTCGGAACCCAAGGCGGAACCCAAGGCGGAACCCAAGGCGGCCTCCAAGCCGGAATCCAAATCGTAAGCTCTAATCAACTTTTTACCGTTTGATTCCTGATAGAATATCGCCCAGCTCCGATACCTAGACTTTCTAGTTTACCATGATATGTAATTTGGCGTAGTGTAATAATTCAGTGATACCCGAACTTTCAAAAATTTAGAGCTTGTGGCGCAGAACAAGCATGCGATCGCCCACTTACATTTTATTCTGAATCTTAAGCTGCCAGCAAGAATGGTCAGCTGAGCACCGACTCGGAAATCGGGTAAGAGTTACCCGGACATGATCATTCTCACCACATTTAAGCAGACCGGAGACAGAGGTTGCGTCCTGCGCTCATCATGTCTACGGGTAAGCTTATTTCGCCCGTATTCCACACACGCTGACGCCTTCGCAGTAGATCTGACAATACCCTCTCTATACAATGTCAAGGGCAAGATAGGTTCGTTACATCACAAATGCTGTACGTTGTGCTCACATTCACAGTACTCGTCACTGGCGGCGGATCCGGAATCGGCAAGATGATCGCTGCTGGCTTTGCCCAAAATGGCGCGAAAGTCTACATCGCTGCGCGCAAAGAAGCTCAATTGAGAGAAGTCTGTTTTCCTCTCTTCCTCCTCTGTCGTAGCCTTATAGCCTCTTTCAGGCCGTTGCGGACCTACAAAAATTCGCCACCGAGCCAGTGTCCTACATCGTCGGCAATGTCGGGGTGCGTTTAGCTTCCTACCTCCTTGTCGTCACTAACGCGTCCCGCAGACTAAAGCCGGGTGCAATGCCATTATTGACCAATTCAAGAAGCGCGAACCCAAGCTCCACGTTCTCGTGAACAACTCTGGTATCACCTGGGGCGGACCGTACGACGACTTTGAAGAAACAAAGGGCTGGGACAACGTATTTAATGTCAATGTGAAGAGCATCTTTTATAGTCAGTGGTACTCTTTTCTTTTCGAGTTGATCTGAGTTCCAAGTCAGTGACTGCCGGGTATGTCTTGGTTCTTCAAGCGAGCACCGGGGCTTAAGAATAGCAGCTTGACGGAACTATTGTGCAAAGACGCGGACAACATCGACCCCGGGCGCGTGATCAACATCTCATCCACTGCCTCCGTGGAAGCCCAGTCCGAGACTGCGCTGAGCAGCGCGGGGAACGGAACGTGGAGTTGTGCGTATTACCTTCAGTTCATCACGGTGTTATGACGCTGACAACTGCCCGACGACAGATCAGCCTAGTAAAGCCGCAGGTCAGCCTCATTCCACTTTTATGCGGCGCTAGCTCACTGTGTGCAGTGAACCAACTCACGTCGACGCTCGCTGTCAAATTGGGACCGCGCCACGTCACGTATGTATCCCCCTCCCTTCGTTCCTTGCTCCTGTTCTAACGTGATACTCAATAGCGTAAACGCGATCCTTCCAGGGTAAACTCGTCTCTTACCATCAATGACACCGGCCGCTCAACAGCTTCTATAGGTTATTCCCCAGCAAAATGACCGCATTCGGGTTTCAGCAAGTCGGGTCTGACAGTTTTGCCGCAAGCCAGCCTACAGGTCTTTTCCTTTTCCACTTTCAATTCACTCGTGTTGAATGTTCGTGTTAGGACGCTATGGGTCTCCCCAGGATATGGCAGGCCTCGCACTATTCCTGGCATCTCCGGCGTCAGCTCATATAACTGGCGTACACATCCTTCTCGATGGAGGGCATCGTTTTACCTCGGCGCACATCGCTCCCCAGGTGAAGTTGTAGATATCTAGCGACTCGACTTGTTGTAAAATATGGGATAGAGCAGTCATACGGAGTGTACAGGGAACGCCTGCTTTAACAGCTACAGGTGATTGGTATACAACTAGTTACAATTACAATTTGAACGTGTGATGAAGGTATGACCAAGTACAGTAAGGTGCGATGCGAGTGAGTAATGCTAAAAGTCCGTTCCGATAATGCTAATGCGAAAGTCCAAAGTTCCTACAAGGCGTTCTCCCCACTCTCCTTGGTCGTAACAGCGAGCTTACCCATCCCATTCACGATATCCCCCAGCCCGACCCCACCCGAACTCGCGTTCCACGCTGTCCCCGACGACCCAAGCCCAGACCCCTTGCCGCTCCATTTCGCGGGCCCAGCATGACACTTCTCTGCCTGATCCAAAATTGTCGCATACAGCGTCTTGTTGAACCCAATGCATTGCAACCCTAGACACGCTATTTTGAGGGCACCAGCAGCATACAGCTGTGACGTCTCGTAAATGTTCTGTGGCGAAATATTCTTGCGCCCAATGAGCGTTTCCTTGATAAGACATTGTACTGTCTGGGATGTTATCAGTAAGATAAGCGCATACGCCAGTAAGAGAACAGCGTACTTCGTTTGATAAAGCTTCCCATTCTTTGACGGTAAGGTCATCCATTCTAAAAGCCTTGTATACGCCGGCATAGTACCACGCTCCGTCTCTATTGTAGAAGCACTCTGAAAATATGATGAATAACAATCGCGGAAATTCAAACGCGAGTATTACCAGTGGGTTTGTTGATTCGGGCCATAATATCAACGGTACTCCAACGATGCGCTGTTGCGACACGAGGATTGGTGTTGCATCTGAATACAGGCGCGAGGGCATACCCGTGCTCCTCACGGTCGGGGCACCAGGATGTGGTTAATTGCTGGAGGATTTTATAATTTGATAGCCTAGAAGCGATTGGTATGATTGACCGTCTTTATTGAAAAGCAACGTACGAAGGCTAGAAGCAGAGTTAGATCGAGCACCAACACATGTACGTCGTACTCACTGTACAAACATTTCCAAGAAACTCATGTAAAGATAAAGATGGCGGCAGGACAATGGGTCTGAGTGTATCGTCGGGTGCTTCCAGTGGGACGGGTATGGTGGCCAGAAACTTGTTTCGTTGATCGATGATATCTTCTGCATCCAAAGCAGACTGCGTGTACTGGGAGACTGAGCGGGTAATCTGGATTTGCGCTTAGTTTTTCGTTTCATGGATAATAAAGGCACGTACCGCAAACTCCATATCGCTGTTTTCCCTCTTCAGTACGGGACGTATGCTGTGGTTCTCTGTCGTAACCGATGAAACCGACGTCGTTGAAGGACACCGCGATGGAACGGGCGGCGTTTCGCGAGGAAGACGGAGGGATAGCAGACCTGGTACTTGTACATCGAAATTATGCAAATTCTGGGGAGACGTCAAGTTGCATTCCAATAGCCCATATGTGCTCACCTTGAGGAGCGGCTCCTCGTATTTAGGCGGAGGAATGGTTTCCTTCTCCTTTAGCACGCGAATGTCCTCCCTCAACGTGCATACAGTCGCCTCCAGAAGGGCGATTTCGTTTTTCAGGCGGTCAATCTCTGCCTGCGCTGCGACTTGCTCTGGAGATGGCTCGTTGTCGTATGGATCGTGTTGAAGGCGTTCAATAATGGTGATCTTTTGACGAAGGGATACATATGCGTCGGAAAGGCGTTGAACAGCGGCATCGCGCGCAGCCATCGCGTCAACGACCTTCATGCGCTCTGTCGCGATTTCGATGGCCATCTCCACGACTCGGAATGGATCCTGGACAACGTCAAAAGGTGGATTACGCGCATATATACCACTTGCCGCTGTCTTCAAGTACTCCAGTTCCCGCCGCACCTGAGCGAGCTCAGCAAGTACGCTTTCCGACTCCATTTTCGACTGAGAAATGAATGGAATCACGCCGCATATAGGCTGGCGCCTGTAGAGAACGATATTCAAGAAATATACACAAGATGGTGGTTGGAGAGAGAGAGAAGTACGCGCCTACAGAGCCAAACATGCGCCCTTCCTGATGGGGAAATAATCCGACGCGTCGTTTCCCTCCGACCATCACCTTGTCTCGAAGTATTCTCCTTCCCATCACCTGCCTTCCAGTATACGCTCAGCAGCGACACTGGTTCCCGCAATATTCGATATCTTCTTGAACGGCTATTTAAATCATAATTATTACGCCACATGCGCAGTACAGGTGAGATCCAGTCCCTTGTACCTCAATGTTTGGATGATCTTCGCATAACACGACTGGTTTTATGGATCTGATGGCCTGAAAATGACACGGTTTTCTATTTGTAGCATTTCGAAGACATGCTGTGAGTAGCGTACTGCGAGCAACAGGACGAAATGCTTGACAATGTTTTTCGATTAATCAGCTACATAGACTCATTCTCAATTTCCGCCAGATTCAGCCCGGGCAAAAAATCTTCCCGGCACCTTCAACGCTAAAGGTTATGATGCGCAAGATCCGAACTGCTGATATAGTCTTCTCATCAAGGTGTGTGTCAGACAGCTCGTTATCACTTTACTCAAGCGCCCGTTTCAATTCAGTCTTGCTTCTTTTACATCTTCGAAGCCCTTCAAGAGCCTATCTATAACCCCACCGTTCACAAGAGCACTCGTGGAAAACGTTGGTTCAATTCAAACTAAGGCTCCGCGTCCCATCAGCCCAATGAATGTACGTTGGATACACTCGGACAACGGTGTCCTTTTTGCTCTTGCACATTCACTCGCATTCACCTTAGCTCCAGGCTGCGCCGGAATGACCATCATTGCATAAGGTCAATCTTCCCAAAACTCGTGCCGAACATGATGCGCCAGTTTAGCCAAGACGGTCTTAAGAGGCTTGCCCTTTGGCTCTCACCATGTTGTCCTACATCTCTAATCTGCTCGGTGAGCATAAACAGGAGGACATGCATCCACCTGCGGCAGATACTACGCCCAGAAACTACTTTGATGGTCTGTCCCATCGCGATGTATCTGCGAATCAGGTCCTGCAGGCTCTTGTACGCTTTCGATTCTTGGCTTTCCCAGATGGATGGCTTATTTTTGCTCATAGGAGCAGCACGAGAACCCGTTTACAATGGAAGCATACTCAACGCAGTACAAAGATCTCCTTAAGACTCGCGAACACTTGCCCGTTTACAATAAGCTCGCGGATTTTCTGACTATCGTGAGCTCTATCCGGGTTCGATACTAGTGCTACGCTTACTTTGCTATCATAGTTCCAATCGCATAATCAAATAATGCTGCTCACGGGCGAGACTGGCTCAGGGAAAAGCACACAGTGCGTCCTTCCTCAAATCTAGTCATGCAAGACGCCTGATACAATCAACAGGATTCCGCAATTCGTCGTATACTCCGACCTTCCGCATCTAAAGGGTAAGATGATCGCATGCACAGAGCCCAGGAAGATAGCAGCGACATCAATCGCTGAACGAGTAGCTAAGGAAATGGACGGTATGCTTGTCATCATAGCCTGGGAATGCACTACTCATTGTCACAGTGGACGTTGGAGAACAAGTCGGCTATTCCGTCCGCTTCGAGGAGCTTTTCAATTCCGATACGACCTTCCTCAAGTATTTGACCGATGGCATGCTGCTCCACGAGGCCATGCACGATCCGGATCTCACCAAGTACTCTGTTATCATTCTCGACGAAAGCCAAGAACGCACTGTCAATAACGACATCCTGATGGGCCTGCTCAAAGGAATCATTCGTAGCGGACGGCGCCCCGACTTGAAAGTCATCGTCATGTCCGCGGTTGACAATCCCCAATTCCGCCAGTTCTTCAACATAAGAGACGACGCATTCTTGTCGGTGACCGGCAGGACCCACCCCGTAACAATTCTCTATGCTGAAGTCGACCCGGAGAACTACAACGATGCCGTCATCGAACAGGTCTTCACCATTCATGTTACGGATGAACCTGGAGACATTTGGTATTCCTCACCGGCGCGAAGGAGATTGAAGACGCATGTCGCGAGATTAACAGGGAAGCCGAAGCAATGCGCTTACGGAACCCCAAGAACATCGGCTTACTCAACTGTATCCCACTCTACGCATCGCTCTCCGCCGACGATCAGGATAAGGTCTTTGAGCCCGCACCGCCGCCCAAATTCCCAGGTGGACCACCCAGTCGCAAAGTCGTCATCGCCAGCAATATTGCCGAGACGTCGCTCACTATCGACGGCGTGGTGTACGTCGTCGACTGTGGCTGGGAGAAATCTGACATGTACGATCCGAGGACGGGTATAGAGCGTTTGCAGCGGCGATACATTTCTCAGGCTGCTGCGCAGCAGCGTTCAGGGCGCGCTGGGAGAACGCAGCCTGGGAAATGTTATCGAATGTATACGGAGAGGCGATATCTGAAGGCTTTCGAAAAACACACGTATCCTCAAATCTTACGCTGCAATATCGCAACTATTGTCTTGATTCTAATTAAACTCGGAGTGTGTGTGGTAAATGTGAGCACATTGACTGCGTCTTCTCGTGGATATCATCATTGAGTCTTTTACCGTTAGGACACACCCGTATTCGACTTTATGGATGCACCTGAGATGAGGAGTGTGAGGAGGGCCCTCGAGCTTCTCCGGGCATTGGGCGCCATCGATGCGAGTAACATCATCACGGAGCAGGGCACCATCATGGCCGATTTCCCTATGAATCCACAACTTGCCAAAGCGCTTATTGCAAGCGCCAAGTACGAGTGTAGCAAAGACATGGTGACGATTGCGGCGATGATTTGTGGTAAGTCGGGTGGTCTCTTCCGTGTTGGCTACTACTTACTGAGATCGCTATTTCCAGCGCGGAACATTTGGCTGCGTCCATCCCATCTCATGAAAGAGGCCGACCAAGCCAAAAGGTCCTTCGTCGTCCCGGGCGGAGACCACCTCACACTCCTGAATGTTTATAAGAAATACTCTCAAGTACGTGTATTCATATCAGTGTAGAGTATAGAAGTGCTCATTGTAGTCTTGCAGACAGCGACGACCCGAAATGGCCATGGGATAACTATCTCTCCTCTCATGGGCTCGAAGAAGCCGCAGAGATACGGATTCAGTTGAAGCAGCTTATGAACCACCATAGCCTTCCCCTTGTCTCCTCCCCGGCGCCCGATAAGAATATTCGCAAAGCCATTCTCGCCGGGTTTTTCATGCAGGTCGCGTACAAAGTGCCCACTACCAGTGGCAATAGCAAGCTGTACTGCACCGTCCACGAGAATGAGGACGTTCTCTTACATCCCTCATGTGCGTTCCCGGCCAACGACAAGGCCGAATGGGTCGTATACAACAAGTTCATTTTCACCTCTCGCGCATTTATGCAGGACGTTTCGGTTATCCAACGGGAGTGGTATGTGTCTTCTTTCTCGGCGCAGGGTGGTAATTAATGCTTCGAGACTAGGCTGTGGGAAATTGCACCGCATTACTTCAATATGCGCCTACCTCCGAACCATGTCATACCAGTTCGACAAGCGCCGCCACCCCATACTCGGGGTGCCTCCAAGAAATCGAAGGATAGGAAAGGGAAAGCGCCAGCCACTCGAGGAAAGCAAGGTTTGTCAGTTTCCTTGTCTCTATCGAGCTATTGATTAACTCCTCCGACAATATAGCGCGTTGACAGGTTTGTCGGTGAACGGATATAATCTGATGTAGTTCTACATTGCTCAAATTCAGTACTGTAATGTACTTCCAGTGCTGCCAAATCCAGTGGTCATTACCAGAAATAGATTCAACCACGTGAAATCGGTTTGATCCACATCAATCAGGTCCGGACGCGTCTTGCCACAGACCGTCATCAAGTGCCACAGCAAATACTGTAGGTATTGACGGCGCCAACCGCTACAGCCTAGGTATCGAATCGAATCGATATTTGCACGACCTGCACACTATCCTCTGCGTCCCCTCCTTTCTCTGCCCTGGCGCGTTTTTATCGTCAGAATACCCATCTCGATAAACTGTTACCTATAACCAACTATCTATTACGCCTCTATAAGGACCTAGAAAATCTATAGTACGCTCGTTGCATGCGCCACCGTTTCGTTTGCTCACGCCTACCCTTTAGAAGACTCTACATCCATTGTCTGTACAGCCATGATTCCATGTTGTCATGACCTTCCTACATCCTATCACGGGTTGTCATACGCAATGCTATCACCCTTCAACCGACTTTTAAACACCAACGACATACCAACCGAAGAAGAGACACTTGACGTTCAAACCTACTGTTCAGAAATCGAAACTCGGCGCGAAGCGATTCGCAAGCGACTAAAGGAATTGGACATCGAAAGGGCTGCATTGACGCGCGATATCGACGCGCTTGAGGAGCAATACTCCTTCAAAGCGCACAAATCCATCTTATCCCCCATCCGGCGACTCCCCACGGAACTGCTGCAGAGCATTTTCTCTATATCCAGTCCAAAGGCACCCGTACTCAGCTGCAGGGAGGCTCCCCTCATCTACGGCCACGTATGCAGCCGGTGGCGCTCCGTCAGTCTCGCTATGCCCGAGCTATGGGCCACGCTTCACGTTGTCATCCCGCGCCCCATGCCCTTCCCCGATTCCGAGCCGGAACTGCTCGACCGCCTCACGTTGGCCGTCACGGAGTGGATCTGCCGGGCTCAGGAGCTTCCGCTAGACCTGCGCTTGGTCAGTAACGAACGCAGACCGGAGGATGCGTCGTACGCGTTTAGTATCCTGTGTTTGGTTTTGCTCAATTATGGGCGACGACTAAAAGGGTTGCGATTGGATATACCGTCGTTCATGATGAACTGTCTCATACAGCTTCCCCTAGAAGAACTCCCCCTACTCGCGTCCCTCGAGGTCTCGGTGTCGGACTATTCTGCGCCGCCGATCTTATCGAACACATTCGTGGATGTTCGCTCGCTTCCTTCCTTGCGCAAAGTGTCATTCAACACTTTTGCGTGGATCTACGGACCCAGCTTCCCCTCGGTCAATTAACCCACCTTGACCTGCGCTGCACCGATAACTGGTGCAGTAACACGCCTGAACTCATCTCAGTTTTGGGAAAATGCGAGCAATTGGTTGATTGCAGAGTCGCCGCGGTGGATTCACAAGAAGACTTGGAGCCCTTCGTTTGCGATGGGCCGGTCACCTTGCCCAAGCTGCAGCGCCTGCGGATATCGGCATTTCCATACTCGGTCGGCGGCCCCGTTGGAATCCTAAACCTTTGCGATTTTTTCAGCAATATCAACACGCCCCTTCTCGAGGTCTTGAAAGTGAACATCAACTCGCGATCTTTTGGATACGGCCCGCCCTCGGATGAGGTGTTCTCCTGTATACAATCTCTCTTTGAGAGATGCCTGCCCCCACTGCATACTCTAAAACTGGGCTTCGGATTACCGCGCGTTGTCGACCCGGCTGAGGCTATTCCCCAGTGTCTCCGACGTGTCCCTACGCTGCGCAAGCTCGTCATGGAGGAAGATATATGCCCATGGGACCGCAACTTTAACGGTGCCGGCCATCCAAGGCTGTCTGCGCAGGTTCTGGAATGCCTAACCATAACGCCGGATACCGCGACAGTGTGCCCTGTTCTCGAGGTCCTGCGGCTGAATGATTCTTTCGCCTTTTCTGAAGACGCTATTCATAATATGCTGAAATCCCGCAGCGAACCGCAGCCGGAGTCGGGCATTGGAGCGTTGCGGGACGTGTCCATCACGACACGTCGGAAGCTCTGCGAGGAGATTTCTGCGCTACCGTTCGTCAAACTCGCATACGAGCCGTATTACACTAATAGTAGAGATTACGGCAGAGATTGGTCTGATCATTGGAGGTATTGACGGACATACTTATATTTAATACGCTTACAGTAACATAAAACAAATACTTAAAAATAGGAAGTCGCTCAGCGAACTTTCGAAGAGTTATCCGCTGCATAGACGTGCCAATCCTCCCAGCCATGTCTGCCGCCGATTTCCTTCCCAGCTCTGATATGAAACGACGCGTCATCCACCTGCTCCAAAACAGAAGCCACAACAAGCGCTGCAGCTATCGGTGCCCACGTCCTCGCGACACAGCTTAACCTTCCGTAGCCAAACGCCATAAACGCATGGCCGTCGTGCCTCTGACGTCCGGGATCAAACCTGTCGACAGACGCACCCCAATATACCGATGCAGTCTGCACCGCATAAACGTCGGCGACATGGACAACCTCAAAGAGCCTAGCGACGGCGAACGGGAGGCGGCTGTATATCCACCGGGAAGAAGCCACACCTGCGAACGCCCGATGTGTTTCGATGGGGGATGCAATCGCATAGATTCCAGAACTATACCCTCTGCGCTCACACCACCCATGTGTAGTGGCCTCCGAAATGACTGCGCTGTATGGGATGCCACGAACAACTCGTGCATCACCTTTCTATAATCGGCATCATCATGAACATGGGCCAGCGTAGTGGCGACGACGCGCCAAAGAGTCTCCCACGACGGTATGATGATGTCCAACGGGTTCGGGAAGCATCAGCGTCGTCTCCCCGTAGACCTCAAAAGCGCATCGACATGTTCCCGAAGAACAGACAAGCGCCCGGCACCAAGGCACCTGGTTGCTTGGACAGAGCCCACAGCTCCGTAACCAGCGCCGAAACGGTGTGAAGCGCCGTGGCGTCCAGGCGGGTGTCGTCTGGGGCATCAACACAAAGAAGCCCTAGAAGAATGGTCTGTAGCGTTACCGCCTGCACAAACGTGTCGAAACGACACGATGCATGGGGCGCGGGAAGGGCATCGGAGACTGCGTGATCCGCGACGCGACGGAAAC
This sequence comes from Mucidula mucida, assembly GCA_015501055.1. NCBI lineage: Eukaryota > Fungi > Basidiomycota > Agaricomycetes > Agaricales > Physalacriaceae > Mucidula > Mucidula mucida. The sequence goes on from JADNYV010000147.1 coordinate 14,192, forward strand.
GATGCCAGTCGTTGGCTCGGCTTATGAGCACCTCCGCCTCGCCCCGGAAAGTAGAGTGTACGCGTTCGTCCCCGCTAACGAACGTGTTCGTAAGCTCAAAGGCGCGAATCAGGCGTCTATTCGGGCGCGCTCGAGCGGACAATAACAGTGCAAGGGAGTGCTCGGGGCGGAGCAGCTGTTGGATGGAAGCAACAGTATCATGATAACAAATGCGTGGTAGTATCCTCAAGAAGATAGCAAAAAGCAGGGCAGCAAGAACAACAATGACAGCCACGCAGAGAGACATCTTCGAGCCGAAAAGTGAAGCAAGCCAGTTGACCTCTTTTTATTCCAAGTGTTACACACGATTACACGAAGAGCGATTTGTGCGGTTGATTCAAATCCTGCTGCACCCGTCACGGTGAAGAAGGTAAAATGAAAACAAAGCATATCGAGATGGAATAGGCGCTCGGCCATAAAAGCCTGGTGAACAGACAGACAGAACCTTAATGTCCGCTTGAGCGCTCCTAAGTGGCGCTAAGGTAACATCGATAGTGACACTAACGAAGGGAAAAGTCAGCACAGCGTCCGTGCGAATTAGCGATCGTGCAACTCACAAAGTCATGTATGAAGCGGCTTAATTTTTTAGAAACGAGTTTCCCAACCGTGCGAGGGTGGATCTGATCATAGGCGAGTTGATTGACGCGTGAAAAGTACTGCAAAGATGTACTCACCAGCAACATACTCCACGCTAAGAATACCCTTCACCCTCAACCGGGGTAGGTGTGCGGGAAGTCTTTCCAGAAAATACTTCTTCAAAGCGGGCAAGCGGATCGCCCACAAATGACGAAAGTCACCTTTTTCGCACTGACCAGCATCCTCTCCTCGAAATCACACCAGTCCATGTCTTCGAACCCCGACATCTCGGCAAAGACGACGTCTAGCCCGGAGATGTCATACTCTATCGTAAGCTCCTCCAGTCGAGACAGATCGCGGCAGTGTTTTCCGTAGAACAGTTCGTTCAGGCCGTTCAACGTAAACAGTGATATCAGGTAGACCTTTGGGATGCGGGATAAATCGAGACCTCGCGCAGCTGTAGTTTACTTGTGAGCGTATATTCATAGCATGAGACTACCCCGAAGCTTACCGAAGACATCCATTTCCACCACAAGCTCCTCAAGATTTTGCGCTCTATCGATTAATGGTTGTATCGCCCAGTGGTCGTCCTCAGGATGCATGGAGATGCAGAATTTGCGCAAGCTGCTGGTACTATCCAACGTCGCTCTCGGGTGCAGGAACGCGTTAATACAATAATCTGTGTCGGGGTACGCAGTCTGCTCGCCCAACCCGCCAGCGGACATCTTCATCCAGATCGTTTCAAATTGAGGGCGGAACCGCGGAATGAGCGCCTCCCCTTCGTATCCGTTGTCCGCATTCGATACGAAAGAAGCGCGGGGGCCCACCAAGCAGCACGCCACCCACATGTACAGTTCCTTCAACCCCAAACTGTGTTCAAAGATCGACATGTACTCCGTCGTGCTCCAGAAAGCAAGTTTGATGAGTGTGAGACTTCGGAGCCGAGGGGAGGCTAAAGCCTTTAGGATACACTGTTGGATGGGGGACGGCAGTTGGTGCCATATTAAAGCCGTCTGGGAGAAGTTGGTGATGTGCATGTTCCGGAGGTTGGTTAGCCGCTCAAGGAGCGGTGGTAGGAAGATATTGTTGTGCTCCATCAACCAGAAGAGAGGGGAGCAAGATCCTTCTTGCCCGTCATACAGACGAGTTCCCGGACGTGTGTCGAGAGATGGGGGGATTGGAGGAGCACGTCATGGAGCGCTTCGCAGGAGCCTACTTGCGCACCTGAGCTGGCAGTGATATACACAGTGCTGAAAAGGTGCCGCTGCGCAGAAAAGCGAAGCGAGCGAAAGGATAATGTGCAGCTTTTGAGAGACGGGACGTCATCCCTCAATCCATCCGTGATTAGATCGAGAAGTTCCAATGGCAGGAGACGAAAAGGCATTGGGGGCCACGACAGAGGAGATGGTGGTAGGTGGAAGAGATGACTGGACAGGGAACGCTCCTTACACGGCACCTTGGGCCGCGCAGGGACATATACATTCCTTCCCAGTCTCTAGCCAGGGGCGAGTGCAAATCCATGTCGAGGAAAAGGGCAGATCAGCTGCACAGCCACTATCAAACTTTGTTGATGACATGTGATCCGAAAACAATTATTTCCGACACCTTCACCCCGTTCTTGCAGCGGGAATCTATCAGTCTACCTACGCGACCGCTAGTTACTCTTGCTCTTTGATTTTCTGTTGGAGATTATCCAGTTCAATCCACGACGCCACAACTTGTCAAGCACGCCCAACCACCCATCGGACCCTTGATGAATGTAACGTTCCCTACACTAGCTGTTCGTTTCAGGCCCATCGGGGCCGGCACCATCCGGCGGAGATACGCACCGTACTCGACATTCACACACGCGCGTACCTTGCTTCGCGACTGTCTTCCTCCCTCTAATCTGCCTCCAAGAATGTCTCAGTCTTCTACGTCTCTTGTACCTGTGTATCTAGGAAGGCGCTACAGCGAGACGTCCTCATCGTCTATAATTGGCCTGTTCGCATGAAACCGTGGCGACTTTGACACTGTTGTCCCTCCCTGTTCGGGCATCGTCTTCCCATCAGCCATGTCCGAACCAGTTGTATCTCTTGCCGAGAACGCCACCTCCAAGGCAATCAGTAATAACTTATGCAGAGCCGACTCTACGGTACTATGCTTCGGAAAAGGGATCCTCGCTTCCACCATCAATAGTTCTATACTCTCCCCATAACCAGCATATTTGAGGCGTTTTGACTCCTTCCTAATCTACTGCTCGAGCCAGCACATTTTGACACTATCCGTCTATATATATCGATTCCCCTCTCGCCGTCACTCGCAGTTTTCTTCGATGCGCTTCATGACTTCCCTGTCCTACTACGCATCCCCCATCGCCACATCGCTGTCATTCACATCACATCTTGCAGGGGAATTATCAGAACTGTATATGCACCCTTTGTGATCGCAGGCCTCGACTGGACATGACGAACTTGGCAATCCTATGGTAACGCTTGGCTGGAAGATGTGCGTACGATTAGCGTTGCGCACCATCCTATATTAGTTCAAGACGACGCTACGCTGATGGCCGTGATCCTAAACATTCGAGAAACATCGACCTGATTTTGACGGTGGAAGAAGAAGCGCGGGCCGCTCTACGATAGTCCCCTATCCTTGGACACATAGCGTTGGCGTTTCCTATCATTTATATTGACTCCACATGCACACGATTCCCTAAGTCCCCCGCCCTTTGTGTAGTCCCGTGGTCACGACTAGCGCCACAATGGCTTAAGGTATGAATCTACGCATATCAAATCCCTGCAGGCCTATTCAATCCCAGACGTTCCTCGCTTTCAATGACCAGATGACAACTTATGGTATACGAGGGCAATGTTTTGGGCAATCGCATTGGCATAGATGTCTTTCAAGGATATCGTAGATCCATTGGGCTGGCGTTGCACTGCGTGGTGCGTCACTGCAATGATCGCAACATTCTCTTCCACATGTTTCGCATTCTCGGGGCTCGTTGCGGCCTGACTGTCCATTAACGGAACGCTCTCCCGTCGCGCTGACGCATGATTCTCGGCTTTTGCCATGCCATACGCCTTTCTGTTCAGAAGTTGTAGTACGACCTGAGTCTGACTCCGACGGAGTGACGCGTGGTTTTGCGGTACCGAGTCGGAAAGCGCAGTGTAAAGGACGAACGAAAGGATGCCCACAAGCAACATGCTCGGCATCACCCCTGCTGACCTGTGCATCCTTACCTTCTTCGCCCAGCTCTTCCCTTCCACTTCTCCTCATTCGAAGTGACCCCATATTACGGAGCTCATCGACCACCAAACCCAACTCCCAGGGTACGGAGTCGCACTCGTCAACCGGCCTTTGCCACCACCTGTTCGGTACCACGAGTGGGCACCGTCTTCCTCAGGCGACGCTGTATTCCGACATTATACATATCCGTAGCTGCCTGCGTCGGAGCAATGGAGGTCATATCGCCGTTGATGATGGGCCGGAGGAGCCTGAGTACGTAGTTGGCCTATACGAAATCCTTCAGTCGCCAAGCGCCGTACGCTGCAGTTTGACAGAACTGACAGGAACTTCGAGAGAAAATGTCAGTGGCGCACTTCCATTGACACTGCTGGGCCTTTCTACGAGACTTTTGGTTAGCAACGAATGAAGAATACCAAATGAAAGTACAAGACGCCTTTCACCTGTCAACTGGAAAAGTTAGGAAATCCAGGGATTGCAACACTCCGAGAGGCATACGGTCCGCCGTGTGCTCGTAATACTTCTTCACCACAGTACTTGTCCCACGAACAGCTATAAAAAAACTTGTCCTGACTCTGTCATGATACGGAGAATGAAATATGACGAACCGTAATATACCCAGTGGCAAACACCATTACGTCGAACGGCAAACTTTTGCCTGAGTTCACGTCAGGATTCAGACATCATATCGCACGGCGAGGATTGTCATTTCGTGTCATCACTCCGTCTTTGGTAACAGTGCGAATTCCATCCCAGTTCAGGTCGACGTTGGATCGATAAAGAGCAGACAAGTAGCCCGTATCATGGATGGGGCGCTTTGCACCTATGGCTAAAGGAGAAGAGGTCCAAGTACACTGCGTCTAGCAACCGCTCGTGACACTTTTTTGGCGCGATGTGCCGTATTTAAGTCGTAGCCAACTAGAGTCAAAAGTCAACTACACAAGAATATCGCGCACCTTACCAGTTGGAATGGAGTAGCCGCCGGGCACGATGCCGATGTCAGAGGCTCTGCAGGGTACGTGTCATTCTGCGACATACAATTCAGGCGAATTCAGCCTTATACTTAGCCTTGATTGCGGCTTACGCGCCAAGTTCCGCCGGCGTCAGACGCCTGTTCATAAATCTGAATGAGCGGTTAGATATTACATAGACTCAAGAAAGAAAATTGCTGGACAGTACAGTTGTAAAAATCCAGGAAGTTGCCTACGAATCGCGATACCAATCCATATGCTACCAATTCTATTGTTAGTTCAGTCATCGGTTCATCATGAATGGAGAGCTCACCCAGCGCCGATAATGCGATGTGTTGCTGTGAGTCGTCCATGGCCGCCTTGACGTCAAAGTAAGAGTCAGAAACGTCTACGTGGCACGAGCAATGTGCGAGGAACAGCCGCAGAACAGCCTGAGTAGTGACTTCGACATCGTGTCGTCATTCGAAAGTAGCAATACACTCTAGTATTCTCGCCTGATTAAATGCGGACCGAGTCGGTACAAAAGCAATGTTGGGGGGCAGAGAGAACACGATGGCCAAAGATGTTCGTTTTGATCGGCATGCGGACCGTGGCTGGCCGCGTTCTTGTCCAAATGTGGAAAGTCACGAAATTGCCTCTTTGGGTCTTATTCCGAAACCACCATGTCCTCGAATATCAAAGCTCTTTCTGTAAAGCAAGAGCGCAAACTAGTCGACTATCTCGATGCACAATTCTTAAACATGACTCGAGGGTACAAAAAGCGGTCAGTCAACGTTCAACATCCGCCCATCTGTCCTCTCGTTGAGCCCCGCCCTCAAGCTCCGAACCAACTGCACATCTCCCTACTCTGCAGCTCTATCTTGAATCTGCATCCACGCTGCTTGGGTTGATACTGCAGATCCCTCCTATAGACCCTTCGACGTCGCTTCGCACGTCTTATCTCCTTCACTTGACGAACGACGTGTTCAGTAGTGCTACGGGATACGCGCCCTCTGTGCAGAATGTGGTCGACCTCGTTGACTGGCTAGATGATCTAGACCAGGCCTGGCTTGCGTCCTCCACGCCAGGTTGGAATCCTCGGGAAGGCACTGGCAAGGATTTAGTTGTCGACGCAGACGACATGGAGCTGGTGAGAAGGGTGAAGAGTTCGCCAGTCAGTGAGACGGAAAAGACCCGTTTGAGAAGTCTATTGTTAGGAGGCATGGAGACGTTCGAGGAGTGGTTGGGCTTGGAAGAAGAGGCGTTGTTCTTGAACAATATCAGGACGCATTCAGTCAGGTATTCGCAAGAACCATGGATGAACTCGGTGGTTTCTCGGGACTTCGACTAGAAACTGCATCCGTAAAAGAGTCGTGTACGCCGGCTACTGATTTCTTTGAGGAATAAAATAATGATCTTGGACTTACAACACTTACAAGCAATACCTTTCGACAGCAATAAAGATTGAAACCCGTGGAAAAGAGCTCAGGTGCAAATGGCCCCCGCTGAAAGCAAAAAAAAACAGTGCCTAAGATCTGTATCTTGTTCTCTCAACAATGCGCAAAAGCGCATGTTCATTTTCGAATATAAGTCTATACTTTCAAATACTGAGCCATGGATGATAGAATTCTAGCCTGTGATCAAGCAACTTCATAGCGGCCGTTTGTCCACCCAAAAGAATAGCATAGCCATAACCGTAAAAATAAATAAATGAAAGTCCGAACATCAATGATCCATTACTGACCCAACTGCCCGCATACGGATCATACACTCAACCTTCCCCGGAACCTCCTCGTACTAGTAATAAACGGCTCCTCATCATCACTCTCAATCGACCTATAATTCGACACAGAACCCATCGACGTCAAGCGACTCTTACGCCTCCTCGAGTAAAACAAGAAGGCCGCCATAGCAATCGCACACAGTCCAATCACCCCACCGACAACGGCCACGGCGATGACAGCCGGGTTTGTAGACTTGGACTTGGACTCGGAGTCCGAGCCTGAGGCGGCGACTGCCCCAGAGACGTCGTCGAGAGTTGTACGGTCAGAGCCGCGTACAGCGATAAAATCATTATGAGCTAGACTCATTTCTTGTTTAGGATACGATAGTGAAGACTAAGCACGAACGACGTACCTTGCGCGTCCAATCAGTAGTGGTTGGCAGGAATTGAACAAAAGGCTCTGCTTGGCCTTCGAAGAGTAGTCACCGTAGTTGACGAGCATGTGCACATTGCGCACTAGGTCGCAGTCGATTAGTCAAGAGGAGCGAGGAAAAACGATGAGTATCTTACAGAATGGCAATCCCAAGATCATATCAAATATGGGGTCAATATCAAACATCATGGGCTGGAACTACGAAGCCCATCAATTGCGCCGCTCTGAGAAACAAACCGGCGACATACCGATCCAATGCAGGACACGACCATGAGAATTCTGATAGTTTCATTGTCACCAAAGAGCAATTCGGAAGTCCTAGACAGACTTTAGCGGCTGACACGCAAAAGTAAAGTAGGCGCTCACAGCGTGCATCCAAAGGATGTATAGGAATCTCCTTGCCAGCAATCTTGAACGTGATCTTCACCTCAGTCTCACAAGGCACGATCCACACGTTATCCAAGCCATTCGTAAGGTTCACAAACTCCGCCCCGTCGAGGCCTCCATAGAGGGCATCAGCGACGTGCCTAGTATATCATGAGAACACGTTTGACGATGAAATGTGTATGCGTACTTGGGAACCTGGTTCAAAGGAAAGCTAGTGTCTAGGGCCGCAGTGGCGGCTAGATGAATCGCTGTATCTTTCACCACCGTTAGAGTGGAGATGACCGTGCCGTCGGGACCAATGAGACTGTCCTCATCCAGGCGGAACTGCAGTTGTCTAGCGGTAGGATCCAAAGGGACCTGCGGTTCTTGCGCGACCGCCTCGTATCCTTCAAGGAGCGAACCGACAGTCAAACTTCCAGGCAACTCGTCCGTGACGTCTATCGATCGTCAGCAAGTAAATCAAAGAAGAACGCTTGACAATGACTGACCGATGTATCGTCCCAGCAAGAGAGTGATATAGTTGGATACGGGGTCAGTGTCCGATACGATACGATGGACAGTCGGCGGTCCAAAACCAACGTCTTCGCCGCACAATGTGGCGAGTATGCTAGAACTGATGCTGGGCCCGAGTCCTAATACCCCAGGGAGGTCGGAATCGTTGTCTTCCACGAGGACTTCGACTACGAGTGACATCTATGAGCTAACGACTATTACAGGGAAGAGGATCACCAACCATACGCCTGGTCTTTTACCTCAAAGCCGGCGAAATCCAGGGTAGCAGTTTTGACGGCGCCTACTGGCATTCGTGAAGGTCCTTGAGATAAAGCAGGCCAACATACCACTGACGGATCCGAACACATAGTCGATGGTAGTGGTATAGCCGGTGTCGATCCTTGTGAAGATCGTCCCTTCAGCACCGGGAGGAGTAACAAAGAGGTCGGAGCTGAACATGAAAAAGGCTCAATACAAATCGGAAAACAAGTCATGTAGAAGACTTGCCTGGCAGTGTCGATAGCGATGAAAATGTCATCCCACCCAGAGTCAAGTTGGTGAAGTACGTTACATCGGCAAAGTTCACCAACGACACGGGATGTTCGCGCTTGCCGAGGCCACGGGAGACAGCTCTTCGTCCTTGGAGTGGGACATGGAAGGCATTAGAAGAATCAAAGAGCATGCCAAATGAAAGAAGTAAGCGGCGTGCATCATCTTCGGGAAAGGGAAGGTGAAGAAGACGCAAGGAAAGAATGAAGATGCCCCCGGGATGATCTGTTATAACCAGCGCGCCCATGGGCAGTCAGGCACCCTCTTCGCCCGAAATGACAATTGCCGTTTCAAGTTTGAGATTCTTTTGGCACCGGTTCCATCTCAAGGGCGTAACTGAACGCATCGCCACGATATGACGAGCCAGACGGGGAGATCGCCTTTATACACCGCGTCGAATCATCTGCACCAGCTTCATATTGTTGAACAGGCGAGATGTGTGGTTCGGCGACTCCGGAGTTCACAGTGGGTATGCGAAAGTAGCTGTACTTTTGGCGTTGTATTCTGATCACAATGTCATTAAACAACATGAGGACTGGAGGAACGTCAACAACATTACCTTCGAGATGGAGCAGCTTATCAAGACAAAAGTGCCAGACGCCCAAACATTTTACTGATAGCTATTGCATCCGGGGGATTGAGCAAAACATAGCCAGACATAGCCTTGCAGGTCTTCCGTCGGAGAGGTACGACGCTAATGAAGAGGAGGACCCACATCACATCCCACAACCTCCCACAACAGCGATCAAGCCCGTTGGCGAATAAGAGCCGTTTGGATCACCACCATGGTCACCACCCGACAAATCCTATGCAAGATACAAGAATAGCGTGGTAGTGTCCTTCCTGATAATCACGCCACCTGTTTGATAGTGTGATGGGGAAGGATTATGGACAGCCATGACGAGCCCCGCGATGCACGAGGGCGTTACTAGTGCCTGCGCCAAAGTTGGTAAACGAAATCGAAGAGAGGCCTATGTAGATGACCTGCCAATGACCAAATGCGTGACTGCAATAATTATATGCCCCGACCCAGTAATCTCCAAAGCACGAATTTCGCGCGTCAGGTTGCGGTGAATATGATTCGCCAACATCCAAAAACTGCTTCGACAGTTGGACCTTGAAGACCGATATTCTTCCTGTATCTGCTACAAACACACGAGCCATGTCAGAGGAGGACCTCGAGCAAGGAGAGATGATGGCGGTAGGAAGGAGAAAATGGCGCGTACGCACCGTAGTCAGGTGATTTGAGTGCGCGCCGCGGCAGAGGTCATGCCGAGCCTCTTCTTCCTCACGTAGTAACCCAAGAAATACGCGAAACGTGCAAATGTATGTGCACAAAACCCATTCCTTAGGTTTATTACTGAACAATAATCCAAAAGCCAGTACATAGTATCATACCAAGCCCCTTCTTGTCTTCTCTACCTAAAGGAATACTAATGGTACGCGTCGTAGTCCCCAATTAAGTTTTGCCGTGCGTTTATTCCGGTCACAACACACTACCCTAAACTTCCCTCGAAATCAAAGCTCTCATCATTAGCGAACTAGAGCCCCCGCCCTTCCCACCTTTAACCTCGATGTCTTTGAGAAAGAAGAGCGGCATACCACCGGGACCTTCGTGCGGTCTGCCTGGTCTGGCCGGACACCATCCGCATCATACGAAAATCCTCTTCCGCACCGTCGCCTCATCGCAGACGAACAAAATGTGGACACCTCTCTTCGCAATCTTTGTCAAGTCCTAGAAAACAACCCCAGTGTTGCTCAATTTGTGCACAGACTGGAGTTGTACGATGGCGATCCCCATTTCTGACCACCCACTCCTCAAATATGTCCTCTCATATGTTCCGCAGATGGACCACCTCACTGATATCATATTGTATGCCATCCGTGATTCCATGTCGACGGAGTCTATTGCGTCCTTGTGCGCTTCGCGGGCGCCATGGGTGTCCAGTTGCAAAATAGGAATGTGCAGGTTCTCTGATGTCCGGGCTTTCAGCATATTCCTTAGTTGCTGGACAACAGCCGGGCTTGACGACCTTGAGATTGAAGGCCTCTCTCTCCGTCCCAACATCAGTGAGGGCGAGTTGAATAGAGCCTTACGGGCTTTCGTCAACGACTGGGATAGCGAGAGCACTTGGACTCGCTGGACAAACCCCATTACTCTTCTTTCCTCTCTCTTCGAAGTCTTGGATTCGTGTTTCCCGAAATGACCCCACCCGCCGTTATTGAATATAGCGGTGGGCTCATGGCCATGGATCTCTTTAGTAGCACGGAGTGGTCGCCACTCAAAGCATTGGAGAGTTTGCGTGTTTGTGGCGCGTTCATGGAGAACAGCATTGTCCACCGAATCAACAATCTCGTTCTTCGATACCGGTGAACACTCAAATGCTTGCGGCTCGAGTATTTGCAAAACTGTAGGTAGTCTCTCCTTTTAGTTATTAAATCCATCTTGACATTAATTACCTAGGCAAACTAGTGAACGTGCAATTCGACTTTTCGAGTGTCGAGCGCGTCACGCTCAAAGTAGTGATTGACCTTGATTTCGACCTCTTCGCGTCAGAGACCCATGCAATGAATTGCTACATCAAGAGCTTAGCAGCTGTGCCCTCGGGTTCTCGACTCAAGAGTGTCGAGTTCAATTTCTATACCACACTGCAGCCGCCAGACTCGGATTCAGCGCCGCTTTATTCGTGGGAGCAACTGGACGCGACCTTATCTGGAGACCATTTGGAACTGGAGAAGTTGAACTTCAATGTCTATTGCGGCGCCAGCTCGGAAGATATACCGGGGATACGAGAATTTCTTCTCGAAGACGCGTTCCCGAACATTGCTGCGAAGTATTTTTTGGAGAACGGTGCGAGAGGTGCGTTGATGCTTTCGGAGGAGTCATTGCCATCTAGAACGTAGTAGACCAGGTTCTTGAAGCATTGCTATGTGTGTAATGTATATTACTATGTATACCTTGCTGGATTAGAAAGAAAAGATGTACGTGAACATCTACGACGGTCGCAGACGGAAGCGTTTCCTGTAGCTATTTCCTCTCTCATTGTTGCTTTCTATATTCGACGTTCGGTTCGACAAAGGTCATAGACTAGTCATGGAAATTATGTCTTCATGCAGATGCCGAACCAGGAAACCGATCGCCGGCAGTAGATTCGTGGACCGGCAAATGCAACCTCTTCCTGAACAACCACCACGACCACCAACGCGGCGCTCATGGCTACCTGCTGCTGTACGCCACTAGATGCTGCTCATTCTAGCGCTAATGATCTCTGTACAGGCTACGGCTGCCGTCGTAGGACTCTCCGTACCCCTTGGAATCCTCGCCTTTCGTCGGATTTCTCGCAATAACGCTTTAGCAAAAGCCCCGCCACGAAGGGCGACCAACGCGACTTCGACACCGCTGCCACAGACGATGGCGGCAGAGACGCTCCCAGCGACGGCGCCGGTTCCAAAAACCTCACTAAATATTCGCGCGTTGATCAGAGATATCATACGGCCTGGCCCAGTGACAAAGGCGCGACCACCAATGGACGCTGTAGTGCGCATGGCGATGGCCTTTGGAATCGCGACAACCAGCGTCGCCGTCACGTCCGCAGCGACCATATGGGGCGGTATGGCGGTTTTGGGTGTTAATAACGTGCGTTCATAATTCTTTGCGGCAAATCCGTTTTGAATTCACTTGTAGGTTCACGAATTTTCGTATCGCATGCGGTCGATGCTGGCCCACAAGATGCCTGTTATCACATCACGAATACATAATCTGCATACCTACTCCGATGAGGACGCCATTCCCGACTCGGTCTCTCAGTGGAATTGGGAGGCGGCGCGTCAACGTCTGCAGGAGATATACGATACAGAGGGGTTCTTGGCGTGGTCTGAAGCTGCACTGGAGGAGATGGAGATTGAAGCCAGGCTTGAGAGGTTCCAGCGTAAACAGGCCGGCGCGCCCCGGACTGCATAGTGTAGGTCTCCTTTGCGCTATGATAATTCTGTTCTGACATCTTCCTCTTTAGATTGTATGTTGTGTACTCCCTTGTCCTTACCAGCAAGCCTGTCAAATTGGCTGAATACAGTAGATCTCAAGATCCAACTTTTGGAATCATCTTTTGTTCAATCGGGTGACCTTGAACAAGGCAGATCTTCCGCCACGTCAATTCGGCATTTTGCTCGTGCGACTCTTACCAGCTGTGAATGGGGCCATGAAATCATTTAGATGGAGTCCATTCATTTTGGGCAGGTGGAAGCCATCACCCAGTAGTAGTACGTTGAACGTCGACTAATTTGACTCATTTGACAGCACTGACTTCGTACTAGACATATACTGCATTCATCATCATGGAACGACTTGGGTAAATCTTTATTCGCGTGCAATCGTCATTTTTAAGATGGCAGAATGAATTTTACTGTCAGAGGCAATGGAATTCGTACGGGAGCTCTTCCTGAATCCTAAGTGTTGACTACTGAGAACTCCTTTCATAGATTAGTGGTAACAACCTTTGGACCTTGGGGACTACTACACTCACACCGTCTCAGAAAGAGACTATGTCTCCGAATTGCCGTCATATGGTCAGCGCTCATGCTTCGATGCCATCGGCAGCATTTACGGAACATTTTCAAGTGCATTTCAGCCATGATGTTGCACACTGCGAAAGATTGGCTGGTCGCACAAGCTCGTAAGGATTTGGACTACGAATAACCCCTAGTCGTACGGAGGCATGACAAAAATGATTCCGTCAGTTAGCAGATCCTAACTGGAATCGGTACGGATTCCAGTTACCTCGGACGGATTTCAGTTAGTGTATGCCCCCTCCTCTACCACTAACTGGAATCGGGATCCCGCCTCAACCATCGTAGTCGGGTTCAATCCCGTACCCGTGCAGTAGAGTGCATTACGTGGATGCGTCGTGACTCCTCTGCGTTGGCGTGTCATTGTCACTGTTGGTGTCCTTGCTATAGTAATATCCTCACCGCCATGATATCCTCACTGCCGTAGATACTCTCCGACTCTTCTCGTGGTTGTTGCAGTCCGAGCCTGCTCGTTGTCATCGTGTAGCTGTCTTGATGTCTGTAGCGACTCAATCTTTGTGTACCGTCATAATGCCTTCGCAGCCTCCCAACTCTCAGGGGTGGTCACCATTGCGACGGCGGCGGCGGGCACCAATTTCAGTTAGCCTAGAGCGGCGGGATGAGCCGGTGCTAATTGCAGTCAAATGCCTCCCGATTCCAGTCAGTTCAATTCAGTTACAGTTAGGCCTATATAACTGACGAGATTATAGTTGGACATACTCAGTCGTACGCGATATCGAGGACTTCACTTTCCCTTCCAACGATCTGCCTCTTGTCCTGGAATACATTCACTTCGGTTTTCACACATATCGTGGCGCACGATGATACGACAAGGATTGTGGGTTTGATTGGTTGGGAAGGCGCTCGTGTTGTTCCTCTCTGGGTGGAGAAAGGCGCTTTCATGTTTCCGTCTTGCGTAGACGAGCCGGAACCTCCGGAGGGTAGAAAGTGTTTTTAAAAAGGTGATCCAGGATCGCTTGTTTTGTAATCCTGAACGGTGCACGGAGGCTGTTAGCGCAGAGTTTCGGCCGCTGAGACAGTTGCATGACCGGCGCGACTGAGCGATTGGGATCCGCAGGATTATGTTTTCCGGGATCTTCTGCCGTTTTCGCCTGATATGGGGGAGTACTATCTGTAGAATCGTTGTTAACCTGGGCTCGTTTTGGAACACGTCGTCTATGCCCTTCCGAGTTCCGTCAGTATTGACGGTAAAATTGCGCGCATGAAATTAACTACTTCTGCACCCAAGCTCGACGTTTACATTCTTCATGTAATAGTAATTGAACAGACCTTATATGTCCATAAAAATGATTGACTCCTCCGGGTTTCCGTTGAGTCTCTCCAAAGTCAAAGTGTTGTTTTTTCGGTGTCTGGTTGTAATTGTCGGGAGACAAGTGCCCATCAGCCACCTCGATATCTCCTTCACTCCACAGGTCTTGGAGTCACTGGGGGTACTTGTGGGCGAAATATAAATATCAAGTTTCTCGAGCTGTATATTGTCGCCACACAAGGCTGAATCCAATCTCCCCCAAACACCTTGTGATCCCAAGTCCTTGGCTTCCAAGGGCACAAGTATATGCAGAAGCAATGAGATCTCTCGGAGCCTCGAATCGCGCGGGACGGCGGCCAAGCTTTTAAGATACCACTCGAAGCGATCTTCGTCGAGTCCGACAATGGTAAAGTCGTTGCACACATTCAACTCCATCTTGACACTTTCAATGCCGCCAAAGTTGAGCGGTGTATCTATTACTATTTCGACTGGTAAGTAAGAGAAGTCTGTCAGCGGATGCTACAGGAAATCGTCAAGAAAAGCAGGACACGTACAATCCGTGAATTGATGCAACCACAAAGCAGAGGGATTATAGCGGCTAATGAGGTTGTTGATCCGAGTCACAGAGGCGACGGTCATTGCGTCTGATTCGCCCGCGTTTATCCGCAAGTAGTCCAGATCAATGAACGGCGACCACTCTTTGCTGGCCAAGAGGTCCATCAACATAAATATGCCACACCCAAGGGTCTCGGAGAATGTCAGCTCGAGCTCTTTAACCTTCAAGCAGGACAACGTGCGGGGCTTGTCTGTGACTGCCCAATGCCTCCAGGTATCCTCCTCATCCCAGTCATATATGGTTTCTTCGAAAACAGGCGACGTCTGGCTGTTATATGGAATGAGGGATATGCCGTCAAAGCAGATATCCGTAAGCCCCATATCCTTCCAGTGCCCAAGGAACACGTTCAATGCTGAGATGGAAAAGTCACAGTTGATGAGCGTTAGATGCGTCACCGAGGATTCTTCGAGGACGCTAAAGTCATTACAAAAGTTGATACGAGTGTCATCGCGAAACCACATCTTGTCGAAACAAAGACGTCTGAGGTTGTGCATTTCGGGTATGAAGGATAGGAACGAGAGGACGAGCAAACGACTGGGAGTGGGAATGGAAGGAAGGCTTTCGGCCAACAAGTCGTAGCTCAAATCAACGAGCTCAAGCTCTGTGATATATGTGGAAACACCGGGATCGTTTTCAAGGGCCTGGCAAAGATTGCGCAGTGGCGCCTTATTTTCGTAATTAATGGAGCGAAGTGAAATCGTTTCGAAAATGATTTTGCGATTGATGGCAATCGTGTCCGGCCAGACCAAGCAGACGGTGGAGAGGTCACGAAAGTATGCCGCTTTTGCATCCCCGGACAGAGGATAGGTGTGGGGTGATAATTCACGGATTATGAGGGTTTTGATTTCGAGAGGGATGTCAATCTGTCACTCGTTATGAAGATGCGCAGCGGTATCAAGGGAACAGATGCGCACCATATTTGAGAGAAATGAGTGTCCTACGCCCCCTCGGTAGGTTGCAGTGTGAGTGCAAGAAGGCAAAGAAGGTCTAGACGTGCTTAAGCGCCTCGGATCTGATGGTTCGGCATCGTCGCTGCCGTTGCTGTGTCGCATTCGACATGTTTCCGACGCGTTAAACGCGCTTCTAAGACAGCGCAAGAGACAGGGAAATATGTCCGAGCACACTGAATCGTATCAGACCTTATAAATTTGCCGCCCGTCAGTGTCGAGGGCGGCCATGATTTTCGCTGTTCAGCAAAGTATGCACATAAATAGAGAATAAATCAAGCAACTACAATCAGAACTTTACAAGGTACGTTGCTGGCGCTGGCTACGACCCATCTTGATGGGCGGCAGACCTAGATCCATTTCCTCGATCAACTCCAATACATCGCCAGCACACCCAAAGGAGAGCGAAAAGCCTGCGCCGCCTTGTCCGTAAGAGTGGACGATGCGGCTCATGGACCCGTCCGCTCTGGGACGTAGCTCGCGTTCAACGCGTACATTGGAGCCGCGGAAAGGACGGAGACCCTGCACTAAAGGTGCATCTGGGTCGTATTCCGCGTTCTCCAGGCCGGGAACGAAGTTGTTGCATCGTTCTCGCATGCGAACGATTTCGGGGCTGTCTAAGGTGAGGTTGAGCTCGTATTTGTGAGGTTGAGCCAAGCCTGAGGAACGTCATTTAGTATTGATTTCTTGTGTGCTGGATAACACGAACATACCGCCAAGTATAAGCGTGTTGTCGTTACGGGGAACGATAAAGACAATGTCCTCATCTTCGCCCCGTGTGTCGTCGTGAGTCACAGCAAGGGCCTCGGTGACCTTGGGGAACATCTTGCCGTCGTTGACAACTCGGATGAGAGCACCGCGAAGTGGGTACACGGATGCATCTCCAGCAAGTTCAAGACCGGCGAGTCCTGTCGCGTTCACGATGGCGTCTGCGTTGTACTCGGCGAGGAGTTCCTCCTCCTGGCTAAGAAGGTCGCCGTTAATTCGGCGAGTCTCCATCACTGCGCCTTTGCAGACGAGGACGAAGCGAAGCCAGTTCATGTATGCGTCGGTGTCTATGACGGGTGAAAGATGTTGGTACGTGTCGACAACGCCAGCCTTCTGGTTGACTTTGTGTTCTTTGACGATGCTGGCATCGCGACGGACGCCTTTGATCTGGCAACATTGTTAGTTTAGTAAAAGTCAAACAATTGAAAAACTCACATCCTTCTGCGCACAGATTTCTTCGAATTTGTCGAGTTGACCGCGATCTGGCATGCTCTCCATCTTCTGGTCAAAGAAGAAGTTGGCCATCCGCATCTGCACACCATGATCCAAGTAGTCGCGTCGGGGCATCGTCTCCTGAAGCTTGTCGAAAACGCGATAGGCGGTCATACACCATCGCTTCGAGTTGTGCAGAGAGATGACCTTCAATTCAAGGTAAGATGGCGAACTGCCTAAGGAGGGAGAAACTTACATCGGTGTGCTTTCCACAGACAGCAGGTGGGAATTCCCACAGAGCGCCGGCGATTTGAGAGGTGATGCGATTCTTGGGATCAGCCCATGTCCGAGCTCTCAACACAGGCCGTGTTGCATCCTCCGCGGTACCCTGACAAGCTGCAGTCGACGTGTTGATTATCATGCATGACGACAGCGCGGACCAACAAGCTAACCGGAGTGAAGATAGAGAGAATCCGCCTCGGATCGGCCTTGTCGAGTCCTTGTTGAAAACGAGCTGATAAAATTATTAGAAGTATGATGTGCGTGTTCGTACCTTCATTGTTTCAGATAAGCCTTGCTGGACGCTCCATAGCGTTAGTGTATCTGTAGAAGGTACGCATTAGACGGTGTGAAAGCCAGAAAGAGAAGCCTTCGTACCGGACGTGCTGATACTTCTTGCAGGGCAATCGTCGCACCTGACGTGGAGACCCTACCAAGGACACTGGCCAGAGATTATCAGGACTGGTAACTACCGATTGCACCAAGTAGAAGCCTCATCTTTCCAGTGATATTTTGAATGCGAACAACAGTTCCTCGGAGCACTGGTTCAGCATCATGTTTGAAAGTCAGAGCCAAAGTGTCGAGTTTCCTTCCGCCACAAAGGAGCCGCTGTAGCGTGAGTAATTGGCGCTTCTGTAAATTCGCGCACTTTGCACAACTGTCGAGCGAGGGCAAACTACAACTTGTTCAGGCCCCAGCGTCCGGAGATAGAGGTACATCTGCCACAATCGAGGTAACCGTAAGTCAGAATCCAGATGCATTGCTGACCGATGGCGAAATTTGGGAGTGAGATCTCCAACCTCCGTAGATTTGATCGCCTTGGAATGTGAGCCCACACAAGGATACACCTCTCGACGCGTATTGCGGGTGGTACGATCCCGTGTTTGACGGTGCTACCGGGTGTCAACGTGGAGTACGCGTCAGAGAGAATGGTGTACGTCTCGTCATGACGATATCCAACGTGGCATCATCCGTGCTTGAAAGCAAAAGAAGTTACGCGCTGATAGTAGCCGGTTAGAGTCTCAGAGATGATTTTGATTCAAGCACATAGATGGTCAATCCACCAGGCCAGCCACGGTGAGCTGAGGCTTGGAAAGACGATCCGAATGTTTTGAATCCGGTGCAGCCGAAAGAACGGCATCTCTGCCTTCAGTCGTTCTTGTGCTATTTCATCAACGAGTCAGTCCCCCTTAGGAATACAACAGTAATGCGAAAGCTCACTAGATTTATGACCAATATCGCCGACAGGATTTCGAAGAGTCAAGGAGGTAAGCTCGGGGAGCCGACCCATAAGCCCTGAGATGGCTGGGAGTTCGCTAGCAAAGTAACTCTCCATGGTGAAAGTGTGAAGACACGCCAGCCAGCCATCGGCCGCGTGATTGAAGAGGGACAGGCCCAATGGAGAAGAGATCAATCCCGCCGAAATGGACAGTTCGGTGAGATGAGGTGTCTGAAAATCCAAAGGAGCAATGGCGCTCATTGCATGAACCTCAAGCAGTCGAAGGGATGTGACCGAGGGGAAGTAAGAGAGCACTTTGAACAAGGAACAGGAAGACTCCAGAAAAACGGTATTCAGAGTCAATTTCCTTACATTGGAGGAGGTGAGAATGGGGAGAAGACTATTATGCCCGGTGAAGGCGTCCAATCTAACCATTTGCATCAACTCAATGTGATTGAGGTTGATCAGGGAGCGAAACACTCGACCAAGCGATCTGTCTTCGTAGACATACAGACGCTTGCGAGCACTTTGTGCACTGGGAAAGTCCCCGGCAGCAATACGTAGACGGCGCACGTATGGCAGGATGTGGGGCGACGTCTGAACGAGGGGTATATAGCTGGATGGGGGCTTTGTGGTTGGCGACAGCGCCAGTTCTCGAAACAGGTGCATTTACGAACGATGGCGAAGGCACTGCGCTGAGCAGCAGAGTGCCTTGAGAGACGAAGGATCATCACAAAGCCAGTTGACTATCTCGTCGAGGAGTTCTTGAGGGAATTCGGAAGTGCTGTGCATCGAGGGCGAGTTGAAGAGAGGAGTTGCAAGAGCGAGCTCTTTATAGGACGTCCAAGATTGTGAGAGCTACTGAAGAGGCCTAGCAGCTCCTGCAAGATAGCTGCAAGGATCCATGGATCGTGTAACATCCAAGGAGCCGCGCCACAGAATTGGAATACCTAATCCCTCCAACTTCTAAGAAGAGGAATTGAACTTGTCCATAATGCCGAGGCAGATCTGAGTGGTTATGAAGCGCGAGGAGGTGCAGGGATGTAATCGCTTAAAGCCATGGAAGGGACACGATTGCCGACGGGTTTGAACACCGATATCACCGTGTTCAACTTGCCGTCCAACTTTGATCCTGCTTTCATCATATCTTTTGGGATTCCTGTTTGGAGCGGGCATCTACACCGACTGCCGTGGACTTGAGAGACCTGTGATTTCCGATTCTTTCTCGCCAATGATGTTGTCATGGCTGTACTTTTCAAGGCAGACCAGCCACGGCGGTGCCTTGAACGATCGTCTCACATTGTGCTGGTACCGCCAGTGTGATTTAACGCACTTTAGCTTTGTCGGATCACCTAAGAAAATATTTGACCTTCGGCGGCAATGGTATGCTAGTACATGCCTTCTCTGGTCCTCGGTAAGATCAGGTTCGAGATTGCAGATTCAACACCTCGCACTCCGGCAACTTGACAAAAGTGGGCTGTCCAAATCTCTAATGGTATTGTTCAAACCTATGGTCTGGCGATACAGCATCGTTGTTGATGAATGCACCTGTGAGTGTCTCCCGTAACAACCTCTCAGCAGATTAGTATATTGGCACACTAAATAGTATCAGACCAGGATGTCAAACGCTCCGAGGTCATTCATATCCTCATCATCACCCGGGGCCTATGCTTTCTCCGCGCAGAACCCTGCAAGTCCACAACGACCAGCGAGACATCTGGGTACCGCGGAGGATGCAGCACGACTTGTTTTGAGCGTTCGGACATGCAGCTGGTGGTATTGGTATATAACCTGAATGTGTCCAGGACGATTGGAGCATCACCAGCAATCAGTACCTGCTAGACTCAGCTTCATTTCGGAAACACCATGTCTATCGCTTCCGCTCCCGACTTCTTCTTGACTCGCGTTGGCGACGAACTCGTTTTTAACCACGGACAGCCTATTCAATCCAACACCGATGTGCCTAAGAAGCGCATCTTGGTTGTTGGTGGCGGTGTAACTGGTTTCACTGTGGGTGGTTCAATGATGTGCTTTTTAACGCAGCTTGCTCACGAAACCTCCAGACTGCGTGGGCACTATTAGATGCCGGATACATGTCGCCATTGTGGCTGAGCGCTGGGCTGATCCCAAGAATCGCATCACCTCTCAAATCGCCGGCGCTCTGTGGGAATTCCCACCTGCTGTCTGTGGAAAGCACACCGATGTAAGTTTCTCCCTCCTTAGGCAGTTCGCCATCTTACCTTGAATTGAAGGTCATCTCTCTGCACAACTCGAAGCGATGGTGTATGACCGCCTATCGCGTTTTCGACAAGCTTCAGGAGACGATGCCCCGACGCGACTACTTGGATCATGGTGTGCAGATGCGGATGGCCAACTTCTTCTTTGACCAGAAGATGGAGAGCATGCCAGATCGCGGTCAACTCGACAAATTCGAAGAAATCTGTGCGCAGAAGGATGTGAGTTTTTCAATTGTTTGACTTTTACTAAACTAACAATGTTGCCAGATCAAAGGCGTCCGTCGCGATGCCAGCATCGTCAAAGAACACAAAGTCAACCAGAAGGCTGGCGTTGTCGACGCGTACCAACATCTTCACCCGTCATTGACACCGACGCATACATGAACTGGCTTCGCTTCGTCCTCGTCTGCAAAGGCGCAGTGATGGAGACTCGCCGAATTAACGGCGACCTTCTTGGCCAGGAGGAGGAACTCCTCGCCGAGTACAACGCAGCCGCCATCGTGAACGCGACAGGACTCGCCGGTCTTGAACTTGCTGGAGATGCATCTGTGTACCCACTTCGTGGTGCTCTCATCCGAGTTGTCAACGACGGCAAGATGTTCCCCAAGGTAACCGAGGCCCTTGCTGTGACTCACGACGACACACGGGGGAAGATGAGGACATTGTCTTTATCGTTCCCCGTAACAACAACACGCTTATACTTGGCGGTATGTTCGTGTTATCCAGCATGCAAGAAATCAATACTGAATGATATCTCTCAGGCTTGGCTCAACCCCACAAATACGAGCTCGACCTCACCTTAGACAGCCCCGAAATCGTTCGCATGCGAGAATGATGCAACAACTTCGTTCCCGGTCTGGAGAATGCGGAATATGACCCAGATGCGCCTTTAGTGCAGGGTCTCCGTCCTTTCCGCGGCTCCAATGTACGCGTTGAACGCGAGCTACGTCACAGAGCGGACGGGTCCATGAGCCGCATCGTCCACTCTTACGGACAAGGCGGCGCAGGCTTTTCGCTCTCCTTTGGGTGTGCTGGCGATGTCTTGGAGTTGATCGAGGAAATGGAACTAGGTCTGCCTCCCATCAAGATGGGTTGTAGCCAACGCCATAAACGTACCTTGTAAAGTTCTGATTGTAGTTGCTTGATTTATTCTCTATTTATGTTCATTTCACGTCGACCGGCGATCTTGTCCGCGCAGTTGGCACAGTCCAAATCCCTAGTACTATGATTCAGCGTATTTGGGCCTATCTTTTGATGCTCTTCTCTCTTTCGCTGTCTTAAAAAGCGCGTCTGACGCGTCGGAAACACGTATAGAAACGGCAGGAGCGCTGCCGACCTGTCGATCGGCGCACAAGTCACGTCAGATCTTCTCTGCCTTCTCGCCCCCATACTACGACCTACCATCGAGGGCGTAGCTCAGTCTTCAGAATCTTCCACGTCGGTCATGTTGCGCGGCTGTTGTCTCAATTTGTTTCTTTATACCAGGTGACCAACGACTCAGCCTGACATCCCTCTCGAAATCAAGACCCTCGTAATCCGTGAATTATCACCATACGGCTCCAGTTCAAACACACGTTCCACACGAGTGTCTGCTGCCGAGAAAGCGGCATTTTTTCGTGACCTCTGCACCGTCTGCTTGGTCTGGCCGGACACGGTTGCCATCAATCGCAACATTTTATTCCACACGATTTCACTTCGCTCTATTGACCATCGAAAAAACGCATGCCTCCGCAATCTTCGCCAGGCCCTAGAAATCATACCGATGTGTCCACGTTTGTCGGAAAGCTTGAACTCTTTGAGTTGACCGACGACTTGTTGTCTGAAAGCCCTCCTTCCATCCCACTTCCAGTCGTTCGCTTTTCCTCTCGTTCCTATCATTCATTCCCAAAATGCTCAACCTCAGACGTCTCTGCTCACCATGATGTGCTGTCGCGAGGACACTCCTACAACTTTTGCATTGATTTTACGTCCTGAAGAATCCTCGGTCACGCACTAACCCTCACCAATGTAATTTTCCATCTCAGCTTTGGCACGTTCCTTGGTTACTGGACGATACGGGGCTTATAGAGTCTGCTTTGACGGTATATCCCTCATTCCGTATAACACCCGACGTCGCGTGTTCTCAAAGGAAACATAGACAACTGGTATGAGGAGGATACCGGGACGGCATGGAATGTCGACAGGCCCTCCACGATGTTCATGGTACATGTCGCAGAGCTGAATCTCACACTCTCCAACTCCCTTGGGCACGGCATCTTTATGTTGATGGACATCTTAGCCAGCGAAGAGTCGTCGCCGTTTATTGATGTGGACTACTTGTGGATAGAGGCGGGCGAGTCAGAAGTGATAACCGCCACAACCGTGACTCGGATCAACAATATCATCCGCCGATATGAGCTCTGTTATTTGAGCTTGAAAGACGTCACAATGTGTATGTGGCGTGCTTTTTGTCTGATCTCGGGCCGTACCCCTGACATAGATCTCTACCAGTTACCGAGGACGCGATTCGGACACGGCGACGTAGAAAGTGTGACGATGGAGTTGGGTGTTTGGCACAACTTCACCCTTCTCGAACCTAAGCTTTTTTTTGATTGGTATCTTGCCAGCCTGGCCGCCGTTCCACCCGATTCAAATCTCCGAGAGATCACATTGTCTCTGCAGCTACTTGCTCGTTTGGAAGCCACGGACTTGGGATCACAAGGCGTTTGGGGAATATTAGATTCAGCGTTGTCTGGCGCCAACTTGCAGCTGGACGCGTTGATCATTGGGGTTAATGTTTTGCCCCCGATTTCCCCGACCGACACCAAAACTCGTGGCCTAATGAAGGCGCTACAGACGTGGCTGATGGAAACTTGTTTCCCGAAGGTTACTGACAGATGCTTGGAGAAGGAGCGAGGACGAGCTCACGGTTCTGAACCGTTTGACGCAAAACCAGTAGTTTAGATCATAATATCATCGGAAAATCGAGATGCGGCACCTGTACACATTTGGCCAATTACTGGTTTAACTTGTAGAGACGTCGGACCTGAATACTGAGTGCACGACTTTTTCAGCAGGTATATCTCGCGTCGTCTAGTACATAGCGTCTAACTAGATTTGGGTCGCTAACTGGAATGGGAGCTCCCGACTGGCATCGGCAACGACACATCCTCGCCACTCTCCAATAGCTGGACTTGAAACTTACCGCCTCTGCCCTTCCGTTTGAGGAATGAAGGCTTCTCCCATGTCTTGCCGCCGCCATGGATGGTGACACTAGACGCGAAAAGCTCGTTCTCTCATGTCCTTTTACATCCCCAAGGCTGATGCAACACTGCAACCTCAGTCTGTAGCCCAGCACCAGCCGCCGCGAACAACTGGACCTACATCCCAAACCGTTCAACCCAGGAGTTCGTAGTGGTTGTAAATCGGCTCTAACATAGCCACCACCAAGATATACGATGATCCCGATCGAAGGGGCGGGATGTCTACTCCAATCGGTGGCGAGAGCGGGCAGACACGAACTCGAATTGGTCTGAAGAGAAATTCAATTGGTCCCTACAAAGTCATTACTTATTGTACATCACCTGGCCTGGGCGCCGCCGTGCTGTCCACGTAAATGACGCCTCTTTGGATCCTCCGGTGTATCCTCTTGAGTAGCATGCATTGCAAAGTAACACGCCTCAAGTTGAGTCCCTAGATAATCCATCAGCTATTAATGTTATATATACATTCTAGACTTCATCCCTGTTGTCGCTTTGTACTTACTCGAATTGGCACGCAGCTTCGAATCCACGTACGAACTCCGCGATGACTGCGTGCGGCCGGCACATCTTTGTTTCGTTTTTGGAATACTGCATGCTTGTAGCGTTCTTCTCGAAGACACGGAGTGATATGGAAGTGCGCATAATTCCCAGTGTACTGAACGTAGGCAGGCAATCTCAGCTTCCTCGACTGAGCAAACAACACGAGCTTGTTCGAGTCTGAAATGAGATTGACGCACTTGGTGCTTCCTGGTTGCTTGATATACTCTCTGAGCACTCGATCGCCGTTGACGAAGAACCCGCATCAACGCAGCATCTCATCATAAACAACATTGTCTGTGTCAGTCCAGACTGCAACGCGTCAATCTCAATGAATGATGGTTCCCATCGCTGCGACCTATGGAGAAAGACCGGCTCCAGAGTAGCATCCGGCAATGTGAGCATAACCGTACCATGTAAATGTCTCCGAATATCCTTGTCCTCGAACGCAGGCGTCCCAATATGTCGAGTTTCGAACATGAAAAGAATTGTCAGTCTCGAATCTCAGAAACAATAAGAGTGGGTGGGAGCCAGAGATATACATAATTAGACTAACACGATAATCTATAAGGAGTACAGGATGATACGGTCATAATGGACAGCAAGAACTGCGGAGCAATGAGTACACAATAGAGGTAGAAGCCACTGAACCATACCGACATATATTACAATCGTGGCCGCCAGCGCACGATGGGCAGTACAACACTCAGCGCTGTGCCGCGGTGGTGACCTGTAGATCATGGGTGTTTCCTATACAAAGGTCAGAGGAGAATGATCAATATGATAGGTACAGACCAGACGTTGAGTCGTAGACGTGCCAAGTAAGGGAGTTCCGCTTCTCGTTTCTCGGAGTCGGACCAGACACGGCCTGTTCCCATCCATCGGGGAGGCCCTGTACGGAGTGTGAGCGAGGTCTGTACTGAGACTAGCATTGACGCGTACTGTAAAGCCGCTGGTCATCGGGTCGAAGCCGACATGGACGTGATGTACAAAACCCGAGGGTGCACTCGTTTCGCCCCCGAGTGCACTGCGGTCGTACATGTCGTCGTGCCACTTGTATAGTTCCTGGTCACTTTCGAATGACAGCAAGTAAGTCTTGGGTCTCGCGCCCGGACGTTCAGTGAACTTTAGCAGAACGCAGAAAGGCTTAATGTCGGTGCGCTCGACGGTAGTGAGGTCACGGAGCTGAAAGGTCTTTTGAGGGCGGGCAGACGACTGTTAACAGCCATTTAGTAGGCGTGACTGATATTCGGAATTTTGGCCTAACCTGTGCTGATGGTTGCCCTTTGTGCAAGGCCAGCGTCGTCTCCCCAAGGACGAGCCACTTGCGTTTCCAGATCCAGCCAGAGAATGTGCCCGTTGTCTTCACGGCAACAGCGCCGCTGCGCAGAACCTTTGTGGTTGTAGTCTTTGAGGTCTCCTTTGAAGGCATTGGCGGCGGCAACGGTGAAGTAGGGGGTGGTGGTGGTATTATAGAGATAGAGAAGGAGGGAGAGGCGGTCAACGACGGCTAGCGGTGAGGTGGCACAAAAGGGATGATGGTGGTTGAAAGACAAGGACTTTCCGCTTTGTTTTCGATCACATCAGGGCAACAATTTCATTTCATCATTTCAACAAATCGTCTATATCGTCAACAAATTAGTTGTACAAGGCTCGTTAAATAAGGACAACTCTGATTACGGCACGACGAACGCTAAGGAACCGTTGCATTAGCGCTACAGAGGGACGGCCCCATGTTTATTTCTGTGCGTATTTCCTTGCGGGCGCACGGAAGCTTTTTTGCAACATAATCTAATCATTTCAGCACCATTCAACCTCATCAATCACGGCACGGTCCATAACGGAGAACAAACGCACAGAGATGTAGATACACATTTCTTTCTCTCGGTATCGCTGTCACCGTTAACATAAGGTTTAGACGTTGTAGAGTGAATGTTGCGCTTGTTTCCACGGATGAAATCCATCGACGGGCGGGATGCCGGAACACCATTCGATTGGCCCACAAACCTCCCAAAGGAGGTGGGTTTACCGATCCACTGACTCCCCGAATGTAATCAATGAAACTTGGGAATCTAGCCTTGTATGACTAAAGGCCGCCCAGACACAGCGAGCATAGATTTACGCGTTCTGTTCACGATTGACGGAAAGCGTCTTTGAGTAAGGTCGATCCTAATGTATAGGTTGAAGACCTAGACCATAGTCCAATGTGGCAACGGAAGATTAGTGGATACAGTTGGGATACAGCGTGCAAGACAGGCCCGGACTAGACGTCGCGACCAATATTACTTCGTTGTTTAGGAACTGCGCATGCGGTATGTAATGATGGACGCTGGCATAACCTTCAGCAAAAGAGCCTCGATCGTCAGCTGAACTTGCCCAAATACACGATCGTTACTTACACGACTTCTGAGAAGAGCAGATTGTCCCCTTCTCCTCCTTGACAGGACGTGTCTTGGGAGAAGTCACCTCGTAGATCTACCATGTGTCCAAATACAAGTTTTACACAGAACTGCTGATAGCCCAAGAGGACAGAAAAGGCGGTCCTATGGGGAGGCATGCAGAGTTGAACAAAGCGCTCAGAGTAGTAAGAAAACGAGTAAGTTGACAGCAGCAGATTTGTTTGGAGAAGGGTTCAAAGCATGGTTAGTTGATGGCAGGTTGATGGGTAGACAAGATATGGCCCGGAAATTGCCGGGACGAGTTGCTTCCGTCCACGATCATTCTCATCTCGGTCGCGTACCAGAATGCCCAAACACGCGCGTGTGAGCACAAGCAGTATTCGCCTTTTGTCCTTTGAATTTTCATCAAGTTCAGGACTCGCATCATGACGCGAACTCCACTGCTGATTCGTCGGATTCCGAATCTACACGGCCTCCACCTCCCAGACGCAAACGCACACGAGCAGGCGGAGTGCCGGCGCCCAAGGCACCCGTCGGGCCCAAACGCAGTCTCCCAGAGGCTGGCAGTTTCAATTCCCACTACGCGGTCGCACCGCGTCGCGCAGGACGTGACAGGCTGGTCAAGGATCTCAACCTCCTTCAGAACTACGGCGACTACTGGCCTCGGAAGGCGGGATTACGCGAGCTCATCCAGAACATGTGGGATGGCTGCATGCATGCCATTCGTGGCTGTCCAGATGACATCCAGGTATCTGTTATCTACAAGGACAAGGTGGTGGACTGCCAGGACTTCGATTGGGGCATCTTGGATCCTTCCTGGTCGCAGAATCTCGAACTCGGCCAGACAGTCACTGTTGTATTTAGGTCGAGGAAAAATATCCCTACGTCCCCGCAGGGTCTAGAGCGCAAAGGTGACAGTGGCATTTGGAGCGATGTGAAACTACTGGGATGGATAGGCTTACGCCCGACGGCCCAGAAAACATTCGAGATTGAGCTCTTCAATCTTGTACGGACGCCGCTAACGTTGGCAAAGATGCGGTTCGGGGCAACGTCGAAATCAAACTCAAACGTGTTTGTGGGGCAGCACGGAGACGGTTTGAAGATGGTAAGTACAGTTTCATATAGTGCGTTGATATGGGTTTTCATTTTGAGTACTAAAGGGAATCAACGCGCTCATTCGGGACGATTTAAGTGAAGAGGAATTGATTCCGAATCTTAACGTCTTCACTGGCACGAAGCAGTGGGAATTTGACTACAATAAGGCCCAGGATTCATCACTGGAGGTTATCGAGACCGTCGCCAATACTCCCTTTGTTCCCGGCTTCCTGGTTCGAATTGTTGACTTCCCTCGCGACGCTGTTGACCTGGGACATTTTCTCTTCATCCGACCCCCGAAGCAAAGTATCACCACAAAAGAGGGCTCCATTCTCATGGAGAAGCACCTGATGCACCGTATTTATGTCAGTATAAGTCATTGCCGATGTTCTGACTGACGCAAATCATTGCAGGTCAAGAATATCTACGTCTCGAGCGATCAATCCCTTGCCTATGGTGTTAATCTTCAAAACGCGTCTCTTGCGCGGGACCGCAACCATATGCGCGGTGTTTTCGATCTTTCCACGGACGTATATAGTATTTGGTCATCTAGTTTTGTGTCCAATGTCAAGGCGCTCGACCTATATCTGGAGCTTCTTCTCGGAAGACTTCCGTACATCGATATCCTGCACGCGAATGATCTTGAGGAATCGATGATGAACGGCGACGATCTTGAGCTGCTCTGGGATCGGCTTCGGGAGACGAAGGGTGGCGGTGACATCTTCTTTTGTTCTACTCATTATGAAGACATTCGGATCACTAGAGATGTCTTGCGCAAGGTTCCCTTCCCCATCCACGAAAGGTTCTACTCCCATCTAGTCCATTACGGGCTGGTTCAGTCTCCCCAAGTCGTCCGCCGCCAGAAATTTGTCAATCTTGCCGAATCGCCGATCATTGCGCAACCAACGTTGCAAGTTCGGTACACGCTCCATCTCATCGACAGCTTTCTCCAATCTGAAAGCGAGATGGCGCAGTATAGGGACAACTACACCTTCAAAGCTGTCCCACAGGACCTGGACAGCATCGAGATGGACAGGGCTGAGGACAAGGTGATTAGGATCAACGACTGCACCCTGTCGTCCCAGTTTGTCCACCTGAAATGCGGGATGTGCCCATATTACAAGCGGCATCTACACGCTCGTGGCGAGACGCAACCGCAGGCTGAAGACGTCTCAGAACTCTTTGACGATCACCGGTTTCCTGACGTTGGCGCGGACCATCTCTGCCACTGTTCGGCGCTCCATATTCTCTCTCTTATCTCTCAGGAAAAGTCTGGCGTAGGGTCACATTGGTTGCTGGAGGTGGAAAGGAGGCGATACGTGGCGCTCCAGACGCTTCCGCGGGACTTGCGCTTTCAAACGGTGCAGTCGAATGTCGGAGGCACGGATGCGCCGCTGGATATAACGCTATCGTGGTGTACTTGGGCCGGCAGTTTAGGCTTCGTTATGAAGCTCTACGATGACGCAGAACCACGACCACGTCTCTTGACCAACGCAACGCAGGTTCAGGGCCTCCCTCAAGGTATGCCAAACAGCAATTTGTTTCTTTCTTGAAATTGCACGTGCTTACTATACCGTAGAGCCGCCATATTTACGAACGTTCGAGTGCGATGGGCCGACGCTTTGGCTTAACGACCAGCTTAGGCCAGGCCAGAAGTATGTGGCTCAAGTTTGCTGGAACGAGAAAGAGTCTCTTTTCAGCATGCCATATTCGTTCTTAGTCCCACCGTCGCCTCCGCGCTCTTCATCAGTCGTGGTCGAGGAATCTTCACCGAACACGCTGAGTGTAAGGTGGGCTTCCAGTCCAGCTGACGGCGCCGATGCCTGGATTGTCGCCATTCGGCTCAACATGCAAGAAGTGGTGCGACGGGAGGTGAACACGCCGATGCTAGAGGAGGGCATAGATGGGCTTTTCGAAACTCTCTCAGATGCTGACATCCTTTTGGAGATCCATGCCAAGTCGACCATTGGTGATGGCATTATAAGCAAGAACTACGCATCGTGGTCATCTCATGCGACTATGTACCCGCCGTTCTCACCTCCTATGACGCCTCTACAGGAAACCTTTCATGATTTTGATGAAGCACAAGGTGGGTGTACTAACCCGAATTCCCCACCGGCGTTCCGCGACTCAAGTGAACTCGAATACGTGGACAATGAGCGCAGCCTTGCATTGATGGCCGCCATGAAGGATGATACCGGACACGACGAGCAGCAGATGGATGCAGAGGAGCGCGAAGTCGCGGACCAGGTTCAAGCAAATAAAGGGGGTGTGCCCATCCCTATATACGACGAACTTGTGGCGAAACCTTCTCTTCCAGTGAGTCCCTTATTCGTCTGGCAGCCAAGTGTAGCTGACTCCATATGAACAGCTGGTCGATGACCGAGTTTACGTTTGTGTCAAAGCGCGCTCCGTGGCAAAGAAGAATCTGGTTGTTGGCAATCACTATACCGTCACGCTCAAAGGCCCGCGCTGCGTCCACATCCAGCTCGATTCCATTGGTGTGCCAGATGAACCCGGTCCTGATGGACGTGCTTCGGAGGTTATCACTGTCTGCCAGTACATCCCCCGGGTTGCGCTTCACCCCTACGCATCGGCTGACGAGTTCCTGTTGGTCTGCCACCCTCGACCTGGCGAAGAACCAATCGATAAGGCGAGGTTTGTTTTGTCCGACGTCCTGGACGTGCGCACTGGCCCCTTCTCTATCTCCCATCGGGACGTGCTCGCCGGAAATGAAGCTGAAGGGACGCGCTTTTGCAAGTGGAAGATTGTTTTCGGGGGTACTCGACCGGAATTCATTCCAGTCGTTTCGCTGAGTGGTGATGCCCCCAGTGCTTTGACGAGTTTAGATTTTGCGGATATATCATGCGGGATTGGAGGCGCGTCGCTTGGCTTCCGCGAAGCTGGCTTCAAGACATGCTTTGGTGTTGAACCGGATGAGATTTCTTCGATGCTGTTTGAGGTGAGTTTCTTCAGATGCATTTACAGATGCGATCTCAACAAACATTCAGAGGAACTGCTCCGTTGAGGTCTATAATGAGCCGGTGGACAGTTTCATAGGACGCGCTGAGTTTTCGGAATATCAGTTTGCGGCGGTATTCGTCGACTGTGATACGAGAGATGGCACACTCATACAGTCAATACGGGCACTCAAACCGGCATATGCGGTAGGTCCACTCTAGTGGTATGTACACTGAGCTGGCTGATAACTTTCACTTCCTATTAGGTATGTGCTCTGTCGCCCGTAAGTCTTAGTTCTCCTCCTCTTCCGTCTTCTTTTCTAAAAGTAATTGGTTCTTCATCAGGACGTGGACCCCAAACAGCTTGACGACAATGAACGCGAAGTTATGGAACTCGGATATCGCTTCCAGTCGCAGCTGCTCGATGCCGCGGACTTTGGCGTGGCCGTTCACCGGCGATATATGTTGGTAATTGCGGCTGCGCCTGGTCGAGAAATGCCCTCCTTCCCCGTACCCCATGAAAACATGGCGCGCCTGACGCTCAAGGATGCCATCGAGGACTTGACGTGGGATAACACAAAGTGTCGCCCTTCAGACCGAGGTCTTGCGACATCGTTCAGCCACAGTGTGAACCAACCGCACGGGGTTACGTGGCACTGCACCAGTTGTTATGCCCCCGATTTCTCGACTTGGAATCCGGCTACTACTATCGCTGACTGGGACGAAGCGCTACCTGGTAAGGTCTTTACTTCCCTTGTGTTTGTTCCGATGATTCAATTGGTGTAGATCTGTTTACATTGCCTTCTCAAAATGTCAAGTGTCGACACCCGCGTGCGTTCTTCAGTACCCTTTCTCTTGTCCCATACTAACGCGTTGGTTTCGACACTAGACCATCCGGAGCGTTTCCTCACTGTTCGCGAAATGGCGCGGATCTTATCGTTTCCGGTACGGCAGATTTTCTTTCATCTTTTCACAGATGACCGGAACCATAATTTCAGGATAAATGCACCTTCTCGGGCTCGCTCGAGAAACAGTATGGCCAATTGGCGAACTCGATTCCGCCTCAGTTTGCGTGCGCAATTGCGGAAGAAATTCTTAACGTTGTGTCTTTTACGAATCCTGATCCGCCAAAAGCGAGATCTTAGGCTCAGCCAAGAGGTCTCCGAATTTATTGATTATCTACGATACCATTTGTATACCATGGATCTTGGGCTGGTTTGTATACTCTTTCACTACTAACACGGAACTTGTTGTTGTACCATTTGTATTCTTATTCCACACGAGTTTGTATCTGCTCTGTTCTACTAACACTTACTACACTATACCGAATGCCTATACATCGGTAAATTCTTTTTCGTTAAGGCTATTCCCCCTTTCTGGGAGATCTTCCTTTTCTCTACTACTTCCCGTTTCTACATTATCCTTCTTTTCATCAATCGTCATCGGAGCACGGTCTCTAGAAATATCGACCACCGACTTTCTCGGCTCTATGCCACCTTGGTATCCAAACCATGTCTTGTTATCGCAATGCGGTCCCCGTAGGAGGAGGATGAAGAACATCCAGGCACAGAATGCCATTGAAAGTGCGCCGGATGCTCGCCAGCCATGCGCCACGAAGACTTGAGTCCCGACAGACGTGCCCATGACTTGACCGATGAAAAGCTAATGCGACTTGTAAATCGCGGATACATAACCTGAGCATCAATTTAACATACCGATAGGATATACACGGCGTTCAAGCGCGCGCGAGCTTCTGGTGCTATACTAAACGAACCATCAAACAAAGCCTATGAAACGTTTACAGTGAGAGTCACCCAAAAATGCGCGTCGCCATTGACACTTCGAGCATTTGTCTGAATGTGTCGATCCCGACTGTGGTGATGATGACCGCAGCAACTGAGAGGCCAGC
This sequence comes from Mucidula mucida, assembly GCA_015501055.1. Classification (NCBI taxonomy): domain Eukaryota; kingdom Fungi; phylum Basidiomycota; class Agaricomycetes; order Agaricales; family Physalacriaceae; genus Mucidula; species Mucidula mucida. Next base: position 47,045 of record JADNYV010000147.1, read on the forward strand.
GGCGCCGGTGTACACGGCGTGAGAGCATGCGAGCATGAATATGCTGAACAATGTCGCGTACCAGGGGACCAATCCGTCGATGGCGATGCCTAGTACTGGACCCATCGCAACAGCAGCTATACCTATCAAACCAAAGAGACCAATAACCAATCTACATGAGGATCATGAGCATCGAGGAATAGGAAACACAAACGATTCGACAGACGTGGAATAATGATACGGATCGTCCCCAAGCAAGAACGTCAGCGTGACCCAAAAGTTGGTGAACGACGCCATCGATCCTATACTGATCAGACACGCCTGGATGAGGAGCGGCTCCGTCACCGCGTACTTTGCCATGGACCGCAGGATGTCAAGGTACGTTAGGTGTTGGTTCTTGGCCGGATAATCGGGGACGACCCAGTAGCACGCGGCCATCACGAAATACTGCACTCCGATGGCAAGGTAATAGACCGCGCGCCAGGAGGAGAATTCGCCTATGATGCCGGAGAGGACGCGAGCGAGGAGGATGCCTAGAAGGAGGCCGGCGAGGACGATGGACATGGCGGAGGCGCGGCGTGCAGGTGGGGCGAGGTCTGCGGCGAGGGGAATGAGGACTTGAGGTGTCACGGTGACTACACCAACGAGGTATGAGAGTGTGGAGAATGCGGCGAAGCTCCTGGTGACAGAGAGACCGATGGTGAGGGATGCGGCGACGAAGATGAGGATGAGGATTAGCTGGCGACGGCGGACAAGGTCTCCGAGAGGGGTTATGAACAACAAGCCAGTTGCATAGATGAGATCCAGTCAGTTGGAGACTGCGGAGAGGATATGACACGTACCCGCCTTGTAGAAGAGTTGGAACTCTAAAAGGGATATGAGATTTATACAAACAGAGGTGATATTCCAACCAACCGGGATACTTCTTCATAACTGACATTGAAATCCTTCGATAGTTCGACTGTTCAACACATGAGTGGGACTCGCAGCAACCAGGAAAACACTCACTAAGTAGAGGCTGACACCAGTACAAGTTCATAATCGCTAGAACACAATCAGCAGCCGCATGATTAGCATAGTCGTTTCAACCGCTCACCAAACGTGCTTGCAGCCCCAAAAGCAATGTTGAGCGGTAATCCAAAATGCAAGGGTTTCTCTACATTGTACTGTAATCGTTTCGGCACCGGAATGAATCCAAAGTCTCTTCTGTAGGTCTCCTCCCTCATCTAAAAGCAGGACGTTGTCAATTCTGGCCTCGAAACTAGAAAGGGCATACCTCGTCGCTCATCGTTGGCAACGACACGACAGAATCGCCAAGTCGTAGCACACGACTAAGGCGTATCATTATTTATCACTGATCATGCGGTGGACATTCGGTCCGCGCGATCCGTTCGGGATAAGGGCGGAGGACAGTTCCTCCGAGGTCGCTGTAGCAAAGGAGTGATACGCCACATCGAAGACAAGAGCGTTCGTCACTTCGCGCTTCGCCTGCTATTACTACATTTTGTAAGGATATGCTGTCCGTCGTGACAATTATCACACCGATACATTGTGCGTCGCCATCGACAGTGACGAGCATGTAGTTCTAGTCTATTAGCACTAGACTTCACTGGTGTAACACCCTTGTGACCTTCTCCTTCTCCACACTTCCGTCATGGACCAGGACCTGGATAGCATGAACGTCGACACCACCCAAGATCCGAACGAGCTGTACAAGCCCATAATTGACATGTTAACTAGTAACGGTCTCATTTCAGCGCTGAAAAACGACCAGTTCCTCAACTGGGTGCTTTGGCGCCTGGCCCGCACAGTCCCGGACCGCACTTTCGACATTGATTCGCCAGACACCGTTGCAGCGTTGCGTATGAATGACCTCAGGGCTCTCCTTAGTTTGGGGCACTACGACGAGGTCGCGCGGGAAGTACTGCGGCGTTGCATTACAGGTGAGACTCTGAGTGGGATTGCGCATTAAGAGTGACCATATCTGGCCAATAGAACAACAAAAGCCGACTCCTTTACTAGGTGGTTGTGAGTAGTGCTGTGATTATCCGTTCGCACTTCATATTTCTTTAAACCTTTTCAGGCGGTGGTCAGTGGATCTTGCGCAGTCGGAATCATCAGTACTGATGCATGTCGCCTTCGTGAAGCGGTTCGTGACGCGTTCGAGACCCCCTATATAGGTGATTCTGGCACTGTTCAAAAAGCTGTTGAACAAGTCATTGGCGACACGAACTTGTACGCCAATGCTATTCCATTCGTACAATCGTCCGGAACCGGAAAGTCGAGACTCATGGTAGAGCTGGCGCAGGACTTTTTGTTCTCATGTTGAACCTCAGAGAAGATGATCCGAGAGGAAGCTTCTGTAAGCGGTGATTATAGTAGGCCTGCTCGGTGAAGAAACTGATGTTTTTTAGCATACCCACAACCCGACTGTGCTGTGCGAACATATTTGCAAGTGATGAATTGTGCATCCAGGAATATCATTACATCAAAAGAGTATTGGCGGCTGCGCTATGCTGCCTTTCTGTGTGCGATCTTTGATGTTCTTTCCGCCATCGTCGCGGAGGGCGCCTTCACTCCTCCTCAATTTGCGAGGCACCTCGTGATTCGTCGGCGTGAACTCCTGGACGACATCATCAAGAGCTCTCGCGTGAGTCATCGGGTCTCTGTGATATCTTCCTGACGATATGCGAAAGATTACTGAGGCAACATTCATCGAGCGATATCGCAACCGTACTAACGAGACCTGTATGCACCATTGACAACAGTGGGATTCTATGCTTTAATCCAGAACAAACAGGTTCACGGGTTACATTGGACCATCTTTGCCGCAGCGCATCAAAGTTTTTTGAAGAGACGCGACGTCATCACCTCACCCAGCAGCCCGCCTACCCTCCACGTTCTCGCATTAGATGAGGCACATGTGATGCTGCAGCGTGCACCTGAGTCTCGATTGGACATTCTCTGTAGTGTTATGGCCGACTTGAAGGCAGTTTACCCGGGATGGGAACAAGACACTCATTTCGCATGCATCCTCCTTTCGACAGATTCCGAATTGACTAACGTCGCTCCGACTGCCGGCCAGATTTCATCCAAGCGCTGGAGTTCCCTAAGCCTTCCTGGAGCGTTGACATGCATCCCATTTGACGTGTTCGTTGAGCGGGACAGAAGCTGGACGGTCGCCGAAATCTCTACTTTGTATTTTCTTGGCTCATTCGGTCGTCCCCTGTGAGTTATGTGATCCTTCACAAAATATCTTCTTAACCCTTTCTGCAGATTTGGTGCTTTGATGAGGAACCACGTAGGCGGTGAACGCGCTCTCAGCCTTGCAAAGGAGAAGCTTGCGCATGCAAAAGAACCCCTCACCCCCGACGTCTTGATGAAAACCCAAACCGCTTTTGCTCTACTTGCACGTCGAATCCTTCTTGATTTCCGGCCTCTCCAGAGATCCACAAAGACCATGGCATCGAACCTCGTTGCTTGTCACTTGCAAGTGGCATATGTTATTCCGACCCATCACAGATTTCTTGTCAGTGGATCTCCGAGCGAACCGTTTCTCGTCGAGGCCGCAGCGCAGATGATGGCGAGTCCTGAGTTTGATACTATCGAGTGTTTATTGCGATTCACAAAGGAGGAGCTTCTCGATTCCGGTGAGAGTGGTGAAATTGTGGGACGCACCCTCATGATCAATGCCTACGACGCCGCTTTGCGCGCTCGCGCGCCTGCGACGACTATGTATCACTCTTGGGTCACCGTTTTGGACTTTTTGAAGGCGTTGTTTCCTGACGAGGTTTATGCAGGCGTCATCGCCAGCAGGCCTTTCAAGCACCCCGATGGCCCCATTTTCGAAGCGGCATTCACAAATGCCGTCGTCCGCCTAACTCATTTCGTTCGGCTGTCGGAGCTCAACCTCATTACGGCGGCCAACGTTCGGAAGGCTTTTCTACGTGGCATGGGCATAGTCGGTGATCAGACTCAAGAGCTGATTGACACTCTTGTTCCAATTCTGTTCGTGGATCGGTCGAAGGCTCCTTCTGAATGGGTCGTCGAGGAGGGAGAGATGTCGCAGATCGCGGCGCATTGCAAGAATAAGGCGGCTGATGCGATGCCGCCTCACAGCGACCTTTATGACGCCAATCCAGAGCTCAACACGGAGAAGCCGATGATTCTCATGTGGCATTAATTCAGCTCCAAGAAGAACAAAGTTGATCTTCCCCAAGCGACAACAGTGCACCATCCCGGGCGGGCGGTGTATCTCATCAACGCGTATGGGATTACACCTGATGTTTACAAGAGCATCACAAAGGACAATGTGGCCAAGTATCAGCAGGTTGTTGGCTGTGGGGACATTTATCGGGATGCACCGTACACGTACCCTGAGTATGTGGCTGAAGTGGAGAGAACTTTGCCGAGGTGGTCAACCAAGTCGTTCGAGCAGACCGCCAGTTGATTGGTTCACCGTAGTTGCAATTTTCCTTACTGTTTTGTACCGATCTGCAGACTGCGAGAGAATGATGTATCTCAAATGCGTGAACGACCTCGGACAGTGGAACTATAAAAAACCAGCTGTCTATAGGAAGGTGTACTGGTATTGGTATGGTACTAATAAGTAGTATGGGCTAGGAATGTATCACGTGATTAGTGGCGCCGAATGGAAGCCACTCTTTCTTCATCATTGACCCGCGATGAGCTCTCCAGATGCAGCCATGACGCTGCGCCAGGCCATCAAAGGGAAGCAGATAGTAACCTATCCTATCAACGACCAGCCGTGCTTGTCGCTATTGACGGCGACGCACCTCGTCATCCGCACTCGTTCCCAAAGTCGAAGGCAACGCGATTCCGTAGCTGGACGTAACGACACCGACACGCCCCAATAAATTTTAGTACTTGCTTAACCTCGCCTGGCATCTCAAGGACGCCTCTGTGGCCGAGTACACGCGACAGGCGCGCGAGAACGGCGTTGGTGTCGGTTTACTGGTCAGCGTTACTTCTATAAAACGCGTTTTGGAGTGGCTTGAAGGCGACATCGAGGACGGCGGCATGTGGATAAGGCCGTTGTTGCGAGCTTTTGGAAGGCGCTTGCTACTAGACGATGACGATTAAGCCGGGCTGATATGATAGCCAAATGATGGTGTATGTGGTGCTGTTTTTTTGTGAACATTTGTCGCCCATCAGTCTTTAACACCTGTCATGATTTAGTATTCAGCGACATGTTCTTCATTGCATGAGTTACAGAGCCTCTGTATAGATCCTCTGCGACGGTGCGTGTGTACACCATGATCTTAGCCAGCACATGGCATTGACAGATCCTGGCGCAGATCGCGTAGCACTTGAAAGAATTTATATTGATGCAACATACTATACTACCTACCTACCACAGCATATAAACCCTAAATGATACGATTACACTACCCTCAAGCAAGCTGAGGATCACCGACAAGAAGTACCTTGCGCAGTTCTTCCGCAATTGCTTGAGAAAGCAAGGGCGGCATGGCACTCGCCAGTTGGCTATACTGTTCTCGAAGCGAACCAGTGAACTCCCATTTATTCTAAATAAGTAAGGTGTTTCATCCAATCAACTCTTTCCACAGGAAAACAGGCAGCCTACCGATATCCCCAGAATCCGAGCCATCTCAGGGACAGATAGGAATCGCTCCGGGTGGTCTACGCCAACCATATATCAGTAAGGCAATGTCCATGTATACTGGAAAGCACCTACGTGGATGGCGACATTTGACGGTCTCCGAAGGCAGGAGAAACGCGTCTACACCTCCGTTTCATTGACAAGACAGGAGTGAATCGAAAAACAGAAAGCTTACCAGGCAAGGGTTCTTCCCATTTCGCTACGGTAACATCGGGATCCCAGGACGTCACATCAGGCAAGTAGCAGCCCGTACAGTGCCACGAAAGCGCCTGACGCTGGTCAACAGTGAGGTGCGGAAACTCGGTCGCAAAGCCCTTGCCCGAGGGCCGGCACGTCGCATTACTCCATTCCAGATCCGAGATGGCGTCTTTGAGTGTACGCGGGACGCTCGTCTTTGGCGGAGGAAAATCAGGCATCTCTCGGCCGGGCGCACACGCGATTACGACGAAATACTTTTTGTGTGCCGCAACCCCGAAATCCGCGCAATCGAGGACCCGCCCTTTGAGACAGTAACCTAGCTTCATGGCTTTATATATCATGTCATAAAGCTTTCGGCGGTCCGTGTCCTATGAGGGTCAGATTACCAAACTGTAGGGTGGCAAGGGTGATCACTTACGGGTGAGTGAGCGCAGACCTAACACCATCCAAAGATCAATGTTCCGTTTTGCTAGGGAAGGAAGAACTCACCGCATATGCAGGCCTAAACTCTTCAATACACTTCACGAAAGTGTCCTTGGAAAGTGCTCGCCCATTTCTCGTATCGCAGTTGATCAACAAAGCTGCGAATGGGTATTGCAGTATCGGCTGCGCGGACCATGAGCGTGAGAAGAAACTTCCTGTCGATTCCTTGAGAATGGCTGTCCGAGAATTCATCTACGAAACGAGTTGGTAAGCGGGAAATATTCACAAAGTGACCTACACTGAAAGCAGAAGCAAGAGTCACATCGGGTTCAACAACAAAACGATGGTTGAAGCCCGCCTCGCGGAATCCCAGCGAGGCGCTACCCGTCCCAGATAATATTTCGCCAAACTCCAGTATTGGCAGGGCAGGCGGAGTATCACCGCAACCGAGGACAGGAGTAAATCGAGGTTTTTCACCATCGCAGAATACAATGTTCCACTTGCAGAACCTACCGTCGCCCACCTCGGGGACCTCAGCAAGGCCATCAAGGTCCGCGACAGATATTGCTTCTGAATGCACGTCCACGATATCCGAAAGACGAAAATGCGCTGGATCGGGTCGTGGTCGACATATCCGCAGCAGCTCGTTGGGTGGCGCGTCTGGCTGGAGACGATCCCCGGCGATCCCGGGGTATATACTGACGTACAGCGACAATGTCCTCATCGTCTGGACCAGGATCGTTGGGGACGCGGATGGAGCGGATGGATATTATCGTACGCTCGAATAGACGCCCATCGGCTCCTTGGAGACCGACGACGAACGACTTCCCAGCAGTAAGCTTCTTCTTGATGCCTTGTACGGTAATCCATCGGACGTTGACGTTTATGTAGGTTTCGTCACCGCTCGGCTAGTCATGACAGTTAGTGAAAGGCGCTCCTTGGATCAAGACTAGACATACCGAAATACTTGATTTTGCCACCAGTTCATCGTATGTTGGAATAACGAGTTCGGCGACATTCTCTGGGGTCTGCTCTCCACCTTCAACGTTCTGCCCAGCATTGCCGAGGTCGTTGGCACCATGTACAGAGCGCTCATGATCAACATTCTCCATCTCTTGATCAACCTTGGGCGACGGCTTTGTTTTTTGACACGGCCATGAAGCGCATTTTGTACTCGTGAGGCCGTCAAGTTTAGTAGACTTTGTATATACATCCACAACTAATGCTAGTGCTCGCGATGTCGGCCGGCAGATTCTCAACCCTTGTGTCCAGCGTCGGCATGGAAGCCTCCTTTCGCAGGAGCTCCCTCTCACCGTGGCGAACGACGACAATCCAACTATCAGCGCCATCCGTTTCTGAGTTAGCGGTCCATGTAATGAGAAGTTGATTAGGCAAATGCTGCACGACAGCAATCGAGGCTGAAGGCGGAGGCCAGGGCGGGACAGTGAAATGGTAGGGCAGGCTATAGAGGGATCCTTGCCCAACACACTTGCGCGGCGTATTTCTGTCCTCGAGGAACCAGATCGGTGAGGCGAAGGAGCCTTGTCCAGGTTGATACTACCAAGCTTGGTAGTCAGGCGTTTCGTTGGGGGAGTAAAGAATAGGAATTTCTGAAAGTCAATTCTCTCCGGTGGATAGTTTGTAATGCGAACGAGAACGCCAGGTACAAAGGGGATGTCAGACCGGGTTTCTCGAACCTCAAGAGACTTTTCGTCGTTGTATGCGAAATCCCATTGGACATTTCCGGTAACATAATGGACGTCCAATGCACAAGTCCCGTGACTTCGACGGCGACTTTTAAGACAGTCAATCCCCTTCATATTCAGGTTAGTTCGTTGTCTGACTTGCACATTCATTATCACTTGCCATCTTCATTCCATCTCTCCACTCACCGATGGTTACAACTTCGTTGGCTTTGGTACTTGAGCCGAATGTCATAGCGCCCAAGGTAGGAGGCACGTGCAAGTTGAACAACTTAATATTAACACACTGCTCCTTGCCCGATCGAAGACTGACCCAGCCAAGTAGTCGGTCGTCGCTCCATACTCCGCAATCACCTCTCCGCTCGAAACGCGAAACGCGAGAACGGGGCCGTTTGCGTTCTTGGAGAGCATCCTCCCGTTGTCTAGCGGTGGCTGGAGGTCGGGGGAGGCTGGGAGGCTTGGGAAGTGTCTTCTTGACTCGAAAGAGAAACGTGAAGAGTATGCCATTTTTGAGGTCTCCAAGAGACTCTTCGACGGTCCAGAGAGGATCCGTACGCAAAACAGCGACACCATCCACCAGGAAGCACACTTCAATGTCCTCCGCCGTCATTTTACGCCGTTTGGAGCGCATGAACGCGACACATCCGTCCCAGGTGTTCTGCAATAATTCGCGTAGACCCGCTTCCACAGGCCAGAAGGATCGCGTGCCGTATTCCCGTTGAATGTTCAAATTGTTTGCGTCGGAATGCCATGTGTTTGGATGTTGTACTCCGGGTTGAACGCGCCAGCTTCGGGAAGCCTAGGTTTTAACGGAGGCCGTTTACTCGTCGTGCCATTCGCTACACCACTCGTTCGCGCACGTTTATGTTTTGGCATGTCACTGTAATTAGATTCACTGTCCTCAGAGCTATATTGTGACGAGTCGGAGTCATCAGATCCAAGGGCTTCCGGGTCTTCGATGGCATGGCTGGGCATGCGGCGATCACATGCCACGAAATCCTCTCTCAGAAATTAACTACGCGTCAAGAATACTTATGCGGCACCGAAATCTTGCAATGTTCGTGAACCTGTCTCATTCTACGTTTTACAACATGAATATGTACATGTACCGTAGGTTTCCAATTATTTACGAGAGAACTGGGTTGTTCTCAGCGAAGTACTCATGGCTGTCAGCATTAAGGATGGCCCGGGCGGGGTTACTAGTAGCGAGAGAGGCAGCGGCGCTCTGGCCGTAAGCATAGTCGTCCGTTCCGCCGATAATAGTGAAATGGGAAGACTCGTGGATAAGCGTTCCAGCCTGTAAGCCGAAATCCGTTAGTAAATCACACAATAAGATGATAGAGGAGTACGAACGCGTGAATCCGTTCCAGTGGTTGTTGTGCTCCAAAAGACGCCACAAAGGTAGATGGTGCCGAACCTGACAGGTAACAAACAAACAAACATTGAGACCAAGTTTTAAGCGACACATGACTGCAGCACGTACTGGCTCGGGTAAACGTATGCGTAGACGTCGCTGTCAGTGCAAGTACAGTCGTACTCATAGTCGGCATAAGGGTGGTCAAGCATCTTAGAGTAGTGCGACGCGACAGTCGAGTGGCGAGCCGATGTGTAAGTTCCAAACCACTTCACATAGCGAGCAGTAGACGCGGTGTTAGCAGTAAGATAACTAAAGACAACGTCAGTCAACCGTGATTCGATTGAGACGGGCAGCTCACGAATTAGCAGAGGACGTGTAGCTTTGAGCGGCGGCAGCGGCAGTGACGAGCGTGCTCTGGCGCGAAGTGCTGCATCCATTGTAAGAGATGCGCTTCTCCAGGTTCGAGCGGCGGGAAACCGCTAGGGCACCGGTGAGCTCGGCGGTGTGTGTATCGACCGATGCCTTGAGCGACTGGAGCGAACCAGTCGAATCGACAACGCTGAAGACATTATCGGCCGCGATGCTGTACGCCGCCTCACCAGAGTTGGTGAAGTTGTACGCGGCACCCACTGCGATTTAAACAGTCAGAAATCGGTTGAACTTATGGCCAACAAGAAAAGCCTTACAATTGTGGGATACAGTCACCGAGTCGCCGGGAGCAAGGATAGTGAAAGAAGAATCGGCGCCTTTGGCTGCGACTTCTTCGGGTACATACTTGACCTTGACACCGGTGAACAATGGGGACGCGTTCGCGCCGAGGCTGTTAATGGCGAAGCTGTTGGTCGCGTACGAGTTGACGAGGATGGAAGATGGGTCGTTGAGAATCTTCAACGTTTCGTCTCCAGAGTTGGTGAGGGTCGTGGCAACATGAAGGTTGTCAACATCAACGACAGAATCAGCTCCTACAAAGCGACTTGAGCAATCATCAAATAGTACGGGCATGACCCTACCGGTTACCGACAAAGACAGGGAAGGAACAGCCGAAGCCGTGATCGCCGACAAGCACAGAGCGGTCAAGAAGCTGCGAACGGAGGGAGCGAACATTGTGTCGATGGATACCTAGCAAAGTATTGGTGGAGTATTTCCGTATGCTGCACCGACTTTTATAGTCGCTTAACGTCTTGCACGCGATAACTTATCGCTTCCAGACACAAACGCCATAAATGTGGCCATGCTGATCATACAGACCCAGTCGCACCTTCCATATGCACGCACAACGAGTCATAAGTCTCGAGAGGTGAGCGCATGTCTTGGAAGCTCAGCTGTATTGAAGAGAATTCCGAAGAGGCTCCTTCAACGTCTACTGCCAAGACCATCTGCACAACAGCAATGTCACATGGAGGCTAGGGGCAAGCGGTTCTCCAGCCTCGGGACCGACAGGATGCTCAAAACAGGTCGCCCGTATCAGCTGTTGCTCTGGTCAAGAGCGGCCGCGTTTAGGGAGTATTCGTGGTCAACCTTCGGGCATCGAGGGAGAGGAAAGACCATCAATCATTTCCTTGGCGGCACGACACAAGAAGCATTTCCGTATGAACTAGAACCGGACCGCTAGGACCAAGTACACGTGCTGGAAAAGTTGGCATGGCCAATGTGCTGAGAGCCACACGAACAACTGAGCATCACGCGTGTCGTTGCTTTTGGCCAGTGCGGCTGTTGTCACGACTCGATATTACAGGAGATCAAAATGATGATGAAGATGGCGAATGCGGAGAGGCTGAGTCCGGGTCTTCGACTGCCCCATGTAACCGCAACGAATGCAATGTGTTCAAGCTGTTGTTCATCAGCACTGCAGACAATCGCCCAGAGGTCAACACCGCAAATGATTGATCGCCGTCTGACCTAGTTGTAGTGTCAAGAAACGTAAAAGCAAACTTATAAAGCTCAGGGCATTGAGGATATCCTATGGAAGACTGGAGTATCAGACTAGTCAGTGACAATCCGGACAACGCATATCAAAGAGAATTCTTCAACGAACCACGAAAGATGAACTGATGTAGTTACAGTCACGCTTCTCGCATCGTTCTTGTCGTCGTCTACTGGCTACTTTTCTCCTCCTTTGGCAGTAACATATCGCCTTTCCCAATTTTGGTGGCCATCGGGGCCGTGTGACAGGCTGTCACCAGACTGTATGCACGACGAGTTGCATCCCCTACATCCAACTCAGCCCAACCCCCGCTATAAGCCTTGCGCGAATAACATGCTCTCTTGCGAAGACAAGACCATTGCTCTGCCATTGGAAGCCATCCGGCGTTTTCCCAATCAATGATTCCGCTCAAATGCCCGTCATTGGCTACGAGAACGTTCGGCATAGTAAGATCAGTGTGCGCGAAGACCATGGGATCTGCTTCGAGTGTCGCTATTACGTCTCCAAAATGTGGCGACATTGCCTGAACAAGAACGTCTTGGCTCACGAATCCTGTCATGAGCCGATAATATGCGATTCTGGAGGGAAGTGGGCCCCATAGAGCATCAGAGTATTGATCCCTGTCGGTGAGCAGGCCGTGTCCGCTCGCACTGACCATGACTTTGCCAGTTAGATGCGGAGGCTGAGCCACAGACCATATGCGCCGCATCACGGCTGTGATTTCGGAACGAATTTGGTGATGATACTCCGGAGTAGATGGCACCTTCTTCTGCTGTACTGCTTCCAGTAATGTACTCCCAGGAAGTTTAGATATCAACTCATATGTGTGACCGTCCAGATAGAATGAGTCATACATGTAGGGGATGGGAAGGCAATTTTGGCCTTGAAAGCGGGAGTTTAGAAAGCGAAGCGCATCCGCCTCTGTGCTGTGCTCTCGGCAGGTGCATTTGAGAACGAAGGGAAGCGAGAATCGGAATATTCGAACGCGCTCCGGCGCCCAATCGGACTCTGTAGAAAGAAGTCGATACAGCCAGAGACGCAACCTGTTGAATATTACGGACACGACCGCCATAATGATAGCAGGTCTGGAGCTCCTTCTGCGGGCAAGGAAAATTTTGAAGGCGATGATGAGGTCGTGATTCGAATTTGAAGTCCGACTGATGTTTGTTGTATTTATGTGACGGGCATCCAAAACAAGAACGCCAACGAAGATATCTAGCGCGCATCATGGCCATGCGGAACAATAGAATCAACGAGAAAGGTAGGCATTCAATAACGCCTTTGGGAATGGGAAAAATGGCATATATAAGAGGACTGCGCTATCCATCAATTATACCCTCACTCAACCCTCACTTCATCTGAATTGCCCCAAGTCTCAATCCAATATCGAACACCATTCCAGCTTGACAGTCAATTATCCTTCTACCATCCTCCATCTCAGAGAATTTGATGCTGGTACAGGCACTGGTCCAGCTATGGAGTCCATGTCATTTGCCCTTCAACTCAAGCCAAGTTCCCTCTACATCGTCACTCAGACCATCCCATCCGATGGTAGTACCTCTGACGGTCCATTCGAACGCACAGCCTGGCATTGGCCATTCTTCATCACCGACGCCGCTGGTTTCGCGACACAGCACCACTGGAGCATCGTTCCCGACACTGTTTCAAGTTTTGAGGGCTACCAGCACCGTACTGTCAGAGGGCGCACCAACCACAGCTACTATCTAGTATTCAAAGAAAATTGATGAATGGACTCCCCCGACTGACGATGCTGCTGTGTCGGCCGCCCCTACGTGTTAGCGACTGACTAAGCCACGAGACTCAACCAGGTACCACAGCAAGAACTGAAAGAGAAAACGTTCGCGTTCGTAAGACTAGGCTAGGCCAGGTGTATAAACGAGATCGGAACTAAAGTACAATGATACTACACTACTGCTTATATACTATTAAGTCTGTGTTTGAAGCTCCTTGTCCATACGCGTTTCCACTAGGGATGCTCCACGCCCTTGACCCAGTGTTGTATGCTACTAGTCCGTGAAACCATTAAATACGAGTGGTGACTGCATGTAAGTAATAATACTGAAACGACCATGTGTACTACAAGTGTCGGCGGTGTGTATACAATAGGGAGTCCATGAGGTATCGGCATGTATGATGTCATCCATGTGTTGGGCGTGTGTCCGACATGAGTACGGCTTCGGTAATGAAAAGGGGTATGATCGGTGACGAAACAGATGATGAAACGGTCCGTTGGTTGATAAGACAAGGCTCCCGATAAGATATGATAAGATGTGAAAATGTGAAAATATGGCGATTCATAACATCACCCCCTCCTTAAGGCGCAAGTTCCATTCTGCGCCAGAGTCGCTCCATGAGGGCTGCAGAGGGTAGCGTGACGTCGAGGGGTTCGGTATCGGGCGGTGGCATGGGTCGGAAAAGATGTGATGGAAATTGCGACATGGGGACTTCAATGCGAGCAAGCGCGGGTGGCTTTGGCTTGTTCGGATATTGTTGGTGGAAATCACTGATGGCTTCGTCGGCATTTTTGAGATTGCATGCCGGTTCCCATGTCTGCTCGTGTGTGCCGTAACCCTTCCAGTGAACCTTGTATTGAAAACCCCCGCGGTACTTCCGGGAATTCACCACTTTCTCGACCTCCCATTCCGGTTCGGCTCCTTCCAGCACAGGTGGTGGACGCGTGTCTTGGGGTTGCGTCGGAAATTGCGGCTCGTGGTAAGGCGTCAGCAGGGCCTCATTGAACACGGGATGAATGCTTTTCCACGTGTGAGGAATCTGGAGCTTGTAAGAGCTCGTCCCGACTTTCTTGATCACTTTGAACGGCCCGAATCGTTTGTCATCGAGCTTCTTCATTGGTCGATCCGTGCTGAGATTCGTCCCTTCCAGCCATACTTTGTCGCCTTCCTTGTACTCTACTGCTCTGTTCGCTTCCTGTCATAAAACCGTTTCATGTCCTCTTTTGCCATCTTCAATGCTGACCCACTTCATCCCATGTCTTCCTCATGCCATCGGCAAACTCCTGCGCAGTCTCATTTCTCGATGCCGTTTTCGGAGCGGTGCCTTTGTAGGGATGTCTGCCCATGTCTGCGAAGAACGGAGTGACTTTGGTCGCCGAGTGAACTCGATCGTTGTAAACGAATTCAGCAGAGGGTAGCCATTCATGCCAGTCGTTCTGATGATAGTTGACGAATAACCGTAAGAAATGTTCTATCTCTTGGTTCAACCGTTCCGTCTGCCCATTTGCCTGTGGATGATACGCCGTTGTAAAGTTTCCTGTATGCCCAACAACCGATACAATTCCTTCATGAAACGCGAGTGATATTGTGGACCGCGATCATGTATCATCTGTCGTGGCATCCCATGTATGGGGAAAATGCGATCACGGTAAATGCGGGCCATGCCTTCTGACGTCAGAGTGGTGTGTGTCGGTATGATACGTAATCGCTTGGTGAAATGGTCCACAAACGTGCTGATCGCGTTGTATCCTCCTGATTCCGGCAGCTCTCCAATCATGTCCGTCCCTACTATCTCCCATGGCTCGCTTGGCACATCAATAGGATGAAGAGGTGCAGCCGGCTTCGTGCGATGTGACTTTGTAACCTGGCATTTTTGACACCCTTCTACGTATTCCGGACGTCTCGGCTGATTCCTGGCCACCAATAGGTGCGTGTGATCAGCTCGAGGGTCTTGTATCGTCCAGGATGCCCTGCAAGCTGTGCATCATGTGCATTCCAATAACTCTTCCCCGCAATTCCTTGTCCTTTGGTATGTAAATACGATCCTTCCATATAATAAGTCCATTTTCCTTCTCTTCCCATCCTTTTTCTTTGTTTTCTAATGCTTTTTGTACGTATCTGTCTTTGTTTCCTTTTCTTTGTTTGATTTTGTTAAGTAATTCGTCCTCCGGTGTATCTACTGTATGTAAAGAAAATTGAATTTGTGAAATAAAAAACTCCGGTTGAGCAAAACAACGTTTTCGTTATCTTTTTCCCCCTTCTCAAGGCCTGTCATCCTTGACAAGGCATCAGCTTTCCCCATCGTCTTGCCCGGCTTGTGAATCATTTGTATGTCATACTCCGCCAACTCCGTAACCCATCTCGCCTGCCTCCGGTTCAACTTCTGCGGTTTCCTGAAGTACTGAAGGTTTTGATGATCGGTAAAAACCTCCACTGTCTCCTTAGCGCCTAGGAGATATTGCCGCCAGTCGTCGATCGAGTCCATAATAGCCATCATCTCTTTGTCGTAGATCTCATAATTGCGCTCCACTTCGTTCAGCGCGCGAGATCGGAAAGCTACTGGTCTCCATTTTCCGTCAACAAACTGGGAAAGAACCGCCCCGTTCGCATAGTTCGAGGAGTCCGCCTCGACTCGAAACTTGCCGTCGTCGCGTGGTACAATCAGAACGGGTTCTTCCGTCATCCTCCGTTTCAACTCCTCAAACGCCTCGTGCTGCTCCATCCCCAAACCCATCGCCCTTCCCGGTTAGCGATGTCAACGGCTTTGCTACTCCCGCAAATCCCCGAATGAAACGTCGGTAGAAGTTGCAGAAGCCCAGGAATGACTGCACTTCCTTCTTCTTCGTCGGCTCCTTCCATTCCTTCACTACGGCCACTTTTGCCGGATCCATCTTCACTTCTCCTCCTCCAACAATACTCCTAAGTATCTACAGTCTGTGCCTCAAAACTACATTTCTCGGGTTTTAAATACAGCTTATTTACTCGTAATATTCTAATACCTTCGTACAATCTGTCTATGCTCCTCGAGAGTGTTCGTAAAGATAAGTATATCATCCAGGTAAACTATAACATGTCCGCCATCAATCAACTCCTTCAAGATGTGATTCATGAACGATTGGAACGTTGCCGGCGAGTTTGTGAGTCCGAAGAACATTACTAATGGCTCAACAGCCCTCGGTTTGTTCTAAACGCCGCTTTCCACTCATCACCGTCTTTGATCCGGATGTTATTGTAACCCCATCGGACATCCATCTTTGTGAAAACCTTTGCTCCCTTCAACTTGTCGATAAGCTCCTGAATCAACGGCAAGGGTATCGGTTCTTGATTGTCATGTCGTTCAACTTCCGATAATCCTGCACTGGCCGAAGGCTTCCGTCCTTCTTCTTGACAAAGAAGAATGGTGACGCCATGGGTGAGATTGATGGCCGTATGCGTCCCGTGCGTATGTTTTCCTCCAAGAACTCGTCTAATGCCTTCTGCTCGGATGGACTAAGAGGATAGACCTTGCAGTCAACCGGTTTGGAACCAGGCGTGAGTTCTATCGCGTGATCCCAGGGTCTTCGCTCCGGTAACTTATCAAAGTCCGCCTTGCTGAATACATCGGAAAATTCCTCGATGTAAGGTGCAGCAGCAGATGAAGGCTGTTGTGATCTCAGCTTTTCACCGCTTTTGCGATAGTTGTCCCAGTCCATCCAGAACAAGCGCTCTCCCTCTTCCAACTTCTCTTCTACATCTTCTCCTTCGTCTTCTGGCGAGTCGTACTCAGGTAGATATCCGCAGCGGTCTGGGCATCGATCAAAAGACAATGTGGATTCCGTCCAGTTGATCGTGGGGTTGTGATATCGTAACCAATCTAGCCCCAAAAAGATGCTTGTTTTACCAAGATTGGTGACGGCCAACTCAATCTTTTCTGCGTGATCACCGATCTTCATCCGGACCTCCACAAAGCCTTCGATTGCTCCTCCCTGTTTAGGGTTCCATCCGCATTGTAGACAGGGAGCTTGACCGGTAACTCCTTGATCGGGAGTCCGTTCTTCTCGACGAATTCTTTATTGACACAAGAACCCGTTGCTCCACTGTCAAGAAGGGCACTCGTTTCCCATTCAGAGCCTGTGTGTACGCTCTCTATGGTTACTCGGAGTTTCATGTCCTGCCCCTTTGTTCCCCGGATGTACTTCCTCGACTTTTTCAACTCCGTCACAACTTCCACCGCGGCTTCCTTTGTCAACGCTCTGATCGCCATCACCTTCTCCTCCGTCGCTTCTCTCTCTCTCCGCTCCGGCATCCATGCTCTAGAATTCCCACTGCTCTCGACACGTCATCCTCTCTTAGCCGTTGTGCAATCCACTCGGGCGTATTTGGCTCAAATCTTTCTTTCGCAGGTTTTGTTGGTGAAGTCGTCGATGATATTTTAGATGTTTCAGTACCCGTACTGTAAATAAATTCTCATCTGACGACCCTTCCCTTGATGACTGCTCCGGCAGGACTGCGTCTACTGCGGGAGCTTCGCAAAACCCAACTCTTCGGCCAACTTCTTCTTCTCCTCGTCGTTCATTTCGGTCCATAGACCCCGAATTGTCTGGGGTCGACCCTTCTTAGGACAGAACCTGCTGACATGGCCGTGCTCGCCACAGCTGAAGCAAAGTCCTCTTCGACGTGCGTTGTCGATGTCCATCGGTCTGCCGGCTCCTCCATAGGTAACGCCGGTGGCATCTCGTCGTGTGATTGGCGTCGGGGGTGGATTCGTAGGTTGACTCTCGATGTAGCCGCCTGCGGAGCTTGGGGCCGGACCTGCATGCCGGACCTCTTGCTCGCCGCCCGCCTTCTCCATAGCTGATCGATCTGAATGATCTGTGCCTTCCAATCCTTGTACTTCTTTGGCAACCCATCTCGGCTGCCATAGATCTGGTCGATGATCTTCTCGTTGACATTGGTCTCGAGAAGTCGCACGACAAATGCATCATCCTTCGAGTATTCCGCCTGAGTAAGCAGGACCTCGAACTTCTGAAAGAAATCTTGAGCGGTGTCTTGCCCCTGGCGCAACCGTTCGATCTGATCTTGCGCATCTCGCGCGAGGTTGGAGTCCACAAATCGCTCCTTCAAGTTCTCTTTGAACTCAGTCCAAGAGACTGTCCATTCCTCTTCTTCCTCATCGAAGTTCTGGTCCGAGTAGTTCTGGACCCATGCATCAACGTGATCTCCTCGGATGTAGGAGAGAACAACATCGATCCTTTCGGAGTCCGATGTGAGGTTGTTCTTCTTGTCACGGATGTATGTAAACATCGATCGCCACCAGCTCTTGTACTTGGACTTGTCCCCGTCATAGTCATAAGGCTTGTTGACCAGGGATCGGCCTTTGGTTTCGTCATTGGCGGGATGAGCGGGTGTGTGATGAGCGGCTTCGTTGGACATGATGAATCGAGGTGATAAGATCGGAGAGTGAAAGGGTGAAAGTGGGGATATGGGTGATGCGGATTTGGATGAAACGGGTGAGGGAATAGAGGTTTGGATGAATAAGGAGGAATCGCCTAGATCTGAGATAGAATCCAGGACTTGGTAGGGTGGGGAATGATGATGTGTATCGTAAGGTAAGTAAAGTAGGTAGGTATCGTAACTGTCTATGCTATTTTACCGACTACTGACTACGTATCTACGGAGCCCAAGAGCTCGTCACAAGTTCGCAATTGCCCAGCCGACGTCCCTCTGGTGTGAGGTAAGCCGAAGTTTTCCTGGGAACGGGGGTTGACCCGTAAACAGCGCCCACTGAAGTGCAACTGCCAAAAGTTCGTTCTCGTGAGAGCGGCTACTTCCAGCACCCGAGGCAGTTATCTCTAACTGTTAGCCGGCGCTACTGGGACCAATACACACGTATGCGGACGTGCGCTGGGATTAGGAATCCGTCAATCTGTAAACAGGGAAAGGGAATAGGGGAATGTGCGATGATCAAACAGCGAAGTGCTGATCGACGATCAGGGATGTGTGGTAGGTGGTAGAAAGTAGTTCCGATCTTCTGTTAGCGACTGACTAAGCCACGAGACTCAACCAGGTACCACAGCAAGAACTAAGAAAGAAAACGTTCGCGTTCGTAAGACTAGGCTAGGCCAGGTGTATAAACGAGATCGGAACTAAAGTACATTGTACAATGATACTACACTACTGCTTATATACTAGTAAGTCTGTGTTTGAAGCTCCTTGTCCATACGCGTTTCCACTAGGGATGCTCCACGCCCTTGACCCAGTGTTGTATGCTACTAGTCCGTGAAACCATTAAATACGAGTGGTGACTGCATGTAAGTAATAATACTGAAACGTCCATGTGTGCTACGAGTGTCGGTGGTGTGTATACAATAGGGAGTCCATGAGGTATCGGCATGTATGATGTCATCCATGTGTTGGGCGTGTGTCCGACATGAGTACGGCTTCGGTAATGAAAAGGGATATGATCGGTGACGAAACAGATGATGAAACGGTCCGTTGGTTGATAAGACAAGGCTCCCGATAAGATATGATAAGATGTGAAAATGTGAAAATATGGCGATTCATAACAGTATTGCGATCACCGTATCTGAAGTGGTTGTTCCTGGTACCATCATGAGCCAGCATCACAAACGCGCACTAAATAGCTTTGGCGAGGTACCCTTTGATGTGGTATGTCATCGCAGTCATGTTCACATCGTAGACGGTTACACCGCCGCCACCGCTTCCGCCACCATTGCTGCCACCGCCGCCATCTGCTCCAGCAGATCTTCCGGGCCCTATTGCTATTGACTCAACCCCAACTATAACCCAGACAACATTGTCTATTCCGATGATGGGTGTGCCGGATGATGATATTATCAGTCTTGGGGAACTTCTTCGTCAATGCGACCTCGATTCCGATCCAGGTCAACTACGCGATTTGGATCAGCACATACCGGCCTTGGTGGACCTGAACAGCAAAGAGATTGAAGCGTTGCTTGGATCTCGTGATGTACCATTGGAGGAATACGCTCACCTTGTGCGTAGTCGAGTTCTCAAGGATGTGTTTCATCTACTCGACATGATTTATATATCACGAGTCCACGGCCTATGTATCCCATTTGCCCAGGCGTTTCGTGATGCACTTTTTATTCCTAATATCAAGGATAAAGCTCGCATTGAAGTGTGGCTCCGGACGAAGAATCTGAAATGGGAGGATATGCTCCGCTACAAGTCCGCCTGGTTGTGGCGCCACTGTCGCCGTACCATTCCTCCCCCAGAAGTGCTCTATCCATTGGTGTACGATGTCTTGCATACTTGGGGGGCACTGAAAGATGCTAAAACGGGCCTGCCGCTCTTCAATGCATCTGCTTGGCAGACGGCAAAGAACATTCTTGACCTCGTACGGAATGGGTATGTCTCTGATCCTCCTGGAGTCACGCTGTACTACTGCATCGGACTTAATGCTGAGGCGAATGGTCTGCCTATCTATCGCTGTATTTGAGGAACCAACATGACTGAAGGTGGTGTTCATACACACCTCCGTTCTCGACTTCCAACAAGCGGGGTGTCAGTTTGTCACATGCGAGCATGCTTACTTGACTTCGTGTTGCGGCATAATCTTCTTGTAAGTACAAACATGAACTTGCCTTCTTGAAGTGCTCTGATAATTCTATAATAGGTTGGTACCTACAACTCAACGGGAAAGAAGTACCATGGACACGATTCAATATGGCTTACGAACGAAATTCAAGAGCTGGAGATCACCCTTTCCGAACGCTTTTCTAATATGAAACCAAGCAATCCTTCCTGGGTAAACGGTAATCTCTATCAACAGACCACTGAGGAGGTGGGGATTCTCCGTATCCCAGAGTCTACACGGATAGAAGCATGCATACAGCCATTCAATACAACTCTCGATGGTAAACAAAAGCAGAGCTATCTCGCACGCCTACAGGGAACGAGCAAGGCGGTGCTACCTCTACATACTGCCGTCGAACGGAAGCTCTTCAGCGAACTCATGCAAACATGTTCTGACTTCACGTCAACAAGCGGCAACATTCATTCGAAGGCAGTCCAGGTCTGGAACCGACGTGCTCACAATGACCCGGACATATTCTATAAGGTATCTTTGTTTAATCTATGTAGTACCTATGCTTATACCTCATAAAGCTTTCGGAACAGCTTACGGCTTACTTCAGTGGCGACTGGAAATCTAATGCGAATACTCGGTTATCACTCTCGCAGGCATTTAGCAAGACTCAGCCTCTCCAACAACGACTACATGATCCAAAGCGATCCAAGAAGATTATCGCCACCAGTTCAGGTCCGCTGATTCCTCATCACGTCACCCAGGGCTATCAGAGTCTTGATGAGAACATGGAAATCACACATGGAAATCAGCCGTACGTTTCTCACAGATGGACATCTTGTATCGTGTTAATTCATTGGTGATTTAGATCAACTTCTTCAGGATCTACAGAGTCTATATCAATGTCTACAACGTCTTTGCCAATTGCGCCACAAGTTCATAGTGCAGGGTATGTCGAGTCTCTGAATTCTCAGGGTTGATCTCCTTCTAACTTACCGTGACCAGGAGCTTGTATCCGGCATCGACGTATCAACGCCAGCTCCGGTCAATCCAATGGTGGTCTTAAGCCGCAAGCGCGCGTTAGAAGCACAACCCGATCAACCAAACAAAAAGGAGAGAAAGGAGCGAGCTTGTCAACGCTGTGGGCGTGAGAGTGGTTGTAACGGTAGACAGGCATGGTATCGATGCCAGTATGCATGCCGCGACTGTGGTGAGCGAAGTGTTCGCGCATGTGCGGGACGTCAAGCCAACAGTCCAAAAAAGAGAAGTTGTGGACCACGCGAAATACCTGCAGCCGCAGCTCGTCATGTTATTTCATAGCCTACCTTATTATCTTAGTCCGACTTCTACCAAATCCATTGTTCTGCCTCGCATGGTTTCGACGAGGCAAGGACCCTTTTGCCTTATTGAGACAGTAAATGGACTCGGCAATGCGGCAGACCGGTGACTTTCGGAAAACGCCATCCACTAGTGTTCTAAAAAGGCAATCTCTCACGAATTTCCCACTCCCAACAGCTATCAGCGTTTGCTAACGGCTGCTGGATGCTACTGACCCCGTAAAAATTCCCAAACGGAGCTTTGTGATGGTATGGAACATATGGCTTGCAACGTAAATGTATCAGACTCTCAGTCGCTCTCTTTCTCCCTTTTTCTTCTTCCTCTCTTTCCTTTTTTGGTTTTCTTTATTTTTTTATTTTTTCACCCACAACATCGCTATCGAGCCCGAATTTCAACTCTAAATGATAGGGTACTTTGTGGTTTACAGGGTCCATATATCTAGAAACTTATATATATCACCACAAATACCAAGAGCGGAAACCCGGATGATGGGTTTGCATGGTGCGCGCGTGCCCTCCGCTTCGGAGGCTCTATGCGATTTCCGGACTGTAAAGGGGGAAATAAGCCGCGCCACGCTCAATCATAAATTTGTCTCCCAGCTGTGGAATGGTCGCACCTGAAAAGACAACCGCATAACTTTGTTGAGCTGCAAATATATATGATGTTGCCTTGCATAAATGATGATGCATGCCACAGAGACATGAAGACATATCAAAGCTATTCGCAGAGAACACGGCTCTGAAGGTGTTGGAGGACTCGCGCGGCCTTGGAACGCTCACGATGCTCGCCCACATTGCCGCGTGAGCCAAGACGGTCGATTGCAAGGATGGAAGGCCGTTCAAGGAGAAAGCGGTCGAACCAGTTTGAGTTACAAGGTCTTCGCAATCCTATAAGAAGCGATACTTTGACTCCAACGATTCAACCTGGCTAGCCAGTCCATAGCAACAGAGGATTGACGTCTTATGATGTGCTCCAAGTTGTCATAACACGCCGATATGTACCGTTGCCGAGACGTTCATGGTCTATTTTTGGCGAGATTACCTAGGCCTGCCGTCCGGACCCTAGGTAATGTGCATCCCCCGCCATCCCGCGCACGATAGTGGCAAGCTCAAAACTTCCGCCACTCTCCCATAACCCATTACCAGCGAGTTTCAGAGCCCTAAAGCGGGTCTTCAATGCCGAACTACGCAGAAAGGCATTGTCCTCATTGGATAAACACTAGACTCCTGATGATCGGTGCATTCTCTTCAAAGGAAGGACTTTGATTGGCTAGGCGTGCATTCAGATCTCCCATTACTACAACTTTCTTGCCCGCCAGCTCTGCTTTTACCAAGGACAAGTCAAGCATTGCACAAATGTCCATCTAGTGTTGGCGCTTGGCAGTGCCGCCGCCGCCGCTTGCTAGTCTGAGTCTGTCCAACTCTGATGTCTCGATCCTTTCAGTAGTAAGTATATCAACTTGCCACATACATAGTGACGTCCAAACCGCCTAATCGCAGCACTGAGGTGACCATGCCATGAATGACATGAACTGACCCGACGTGCTATTGGATGTGACTTGAGATTTGTAAGATTCTTGCAATTATCCTTGCCTAGACTACTGACCTCGAGAGCCGCCTTCAAGCTCCAAAAACATTGGCAAAGGCACAGAAGTCTGTGGGACCAAACACACAGACATACTGGGGTGGTAGGGTGGAAGAGCTCCACAATGTATTGTCTTGCCTTCGCTAAGTTTTTGGTGGCGGCGGCACAGCACGACTCGGTGGGCCCCCAAAAGATGGCGGGGTCGGTGATTGGAAGGCTTGATGAGTACCAAACATTGGTGGTGCGAACCACAATGGCATTTAAGACTATGCAGCAGGTCCCGCAAAGGTAGGCAGATACCATGGCACCGAGTGGCGGACCATGACATCTGCAACTAGACTCAGATTGCTGCGGGACAGGTGGTGATGGAGCAGATGGAAGAGTGCTAAACTCAAGAGATAGTCTCAGACAAACAACGAGGAGGCCACAGCATCGCACTATGCAAGGTTATGAAACACATGGCGGCTACAAAGTAGTACCACGCTGGAGTGAAGAAGACACACTGAGGACATTGAGAGCACGATACACATTGCAGACGCGAAATGAAGAGAGCACAAAAAACTAGAAAAGACTTCTAAGGAGAGGGCGCGCCGTGGGCACTGCCTGAAATAAGGTGAGTGCCAAAGATGGAGGAGCAGCACTTACAGAAAGGGGGTCACGCAATGGTAGGCAACTTCAACATGTTAGAAAACACCTCAGCACGCCCTGTGTCCATTGGACTGGCAATTGATGATGAGGTTGGCGCTGGGTTGGCGGGAGAGTCGCTGATCTGGGTCTCCGGACGGCAGGCCCAGGTAATCTTGCCAAAAAATAGACCATGAACTTCTCGGCAACGGTAGATATGTCGTCTCCGTGTCAAGCTATGTATGACGCTGGTGACCCCGCTTCCAATCACCCAACGGACGAAATGGTACTCTGCTGTTTACTCCAAGATGCCGCAATGTTGAGGCTTTGCCTTGCTGAATAGTTCGTGCGTAGGCTCTCGTGCTAGTGCGGCAGGAAACGATCTGAAAACAAACAATGCTGAATTTCTCTGTTCTCCTTTTTATTACCCGTGAGCATTTTCGATTTATCTACATTGACATCCACCTTATTTCTTCTTGTTTACATTCTCCAGGGTGTATGTCTCAACTTCCTTCAAGAACTCTGCCTTGCCTTTCACAGGTGCCCAACCCAGTCGTCTTGCTCGGGTACTGACACAGCGGCTGTTGCCGCCAAGGATATGCATAATGATTTCCTAAAACTAAACTCAACTTTGGCAAGCAGTTCAGCGCGTCGTATACTCACCGGGAGGCCCAAGTCGGTAAACTCTTTCACTGTAATTGGGCGTCCCTTGGAAACTGCTTTCCCAGTCATTGCCCGCGCAGCGGTTAGCGAAACCTCGCGAAGTTGGACAGAGCCATTTTCTATGAAAAAGTACCCTTCTTTACCGTGCGGGACTCGTTCCCACTCCGACGAAAGAAGCTCAGTGACCAGGAGTACGAGAAAATCAACGACTGCGTTCGGGTCAGTTGTCGGGTTAACGAGGCCAAAAAGACACTGACATTCGTGAAGTTCTACAATCGCCGAGTAATTAAGGCCTTCTCCAATCATGACAGGTTGCGGAGGGCAATCACATTCTGAGGCATACCGCTGGATAAGTATCGGTAGCCGTTGGGGTCTTGTATGCCTGCATCGACTAGTACTCCGCTAGACGGGCGAAGATTCCGCCAGGAATGACCAGATAGGAATAAATCACGCCTGGATTCTTGTGAGTGAGATGGTTTGTCCACCTGTGCTATGCGTACCGTCTTCATCTGCTTTGAGGAATTCTAGATCGACGTTACAATGAATGCGAGTAATCTCGAGCGACGCCATCTCTTCAATGTTCGCATCGTCCCAAACTTTGTTGGGTATATCGCGGCCTAGGGCATCATCCAAGAGTACACCTGCGCCGGACTGGGATACTATGTGTTAACTATCATCGAAATGCAATAAGGCAACAAACGTACAACGTGAATTACACGGGTCTTCTTCTGCGATTTCTTCAGAGCGGCTGCGATGTTCTGAGCTCCAACAGATCGTCGCAGTCGTACTAAGAGGTTATACAAGTCAGTACGTCGTTAGGAATACTCAATTGCGAGGACACTAACAGAGTCGACGAGGAGATCAGTCTTTGAGCAGATCGACCAAAGGAGCAGCATCAGTGGTCGGTGAACCTTCCACCACCTTGAGAGGGCCAAGGTTCAACTTCCGAAGCTTTTCCGCCTTATCGGCGCTGCGAACAAGTACTGTAATGGATACATGTGGGAGTTTGAGCAGGCGAAGAAGGAGGGTTCCAGCAACGTAGCCTATTGATTGGAGTATCTGAGTATGATTGGTACCAGTGTTCACAAGGAGATGTGACGTACCAGTTGCACCAAAGATGAGAATGTTGGTCTGCGACATGGAGAGGAAAAGTGAAGTGCGATATGCACTGTACCACTCTTCAGCCTTTAAACGCCTGAAAATCTGCTCATAAACGATATCCCGATTTCCGGTGGCGACCATTTTTGATCCAGCTTTGAGCCATACAAGTCAATAAGACACCCTTTGAGTCCAGGAAGAAGTCGCTGTTCCTGCACCTGAACAGCACGCGATGATGACATTTCCTGCACTGGTATCATGGCGTACAACGCGGTTACGTAGATATTCATGACCTGCAAGTCATCATTGTAGAGGGACGTCGTACCACGAAGCAATCATACCTTGTACTCCATTCAAGAACACCAAGAGAAGTTCTTTCAATTTTGCAAGATATGTCAGCGGCCAGCCATAGATCGACATAAGTGCGTGTGAACTCGAGAAACAGTCTCTCTTTCGGTGTGATGATTCGGTCAAGCTCGTCATTGTCCGTCGATGCGACATGTAGGAAACGCTCTCCGCTCTCCGCCCGAGGACGCTGCGTTCCCGGTTCTTGCTTGTCATCTGGCGGCAAGCTGTCACAGAGACCTGCATCCGATCCACCATATCGTCGATCATTGCGTCCTCGTACAGCGTTATTCGACCACAAAATTCGCAATGAGACCCCTTTGCCTTTCTGTAGAGTTTGCCTTCAGACTTGAAGGATTCGGGACGCCACGAGTGCTTGAGAACAAAGACGCGAGCTTGGTTCCGAATCAGCTTTTGATGTGTAGCGTCGCATTGACGATGATATATTCAAAATACGGTATCATACTGAAACTACTTATTCCTCTGTCGTTTAGGCGTCGGTGAACCGAGAGATACCTGTTGTTTTGAATGTGTTCGCGAAGTCGTTGCAGTCGGCGACGAGTCCAAGTGCGCAGGAATCGACTCACGTATCAGAAGGCAGAAACATGTCATCGAGCTCCTTCTGTCGCTTGTCCAGTATCTTTTCCACAATGTCTTCATCCTCCTCGGTAGGGACCGTTGCAATTGTTTTCTCCAACAGAGCAATGACCCTCCGGTGAAGGGTGTGATATTCATATAACTCGCGATGAGTATATGCCAAGCGAAGAAGACCGAACCATTCACAAACGAGGGGCTTGATATGGTGGAAGTAGGGATGGAAATTGCCCACAACATCCTCTTCAAAGTCATTGGGGTTGGCGAATAGATGGTGTTTGTTCACAGCGAGGGTGGCGTCGTCACTGTCGAAGACGTGGTAGACAACATTGCGCAGCATCGCATGACCAGTTCCTTCATCTGTGAGCTCGGCACGACGGGCACCACCAGGTCCACTGCGTATCAGGCAGATGTTGACCAAGATCCACAAGAATGACTCGATATCATGGATTGCATCTTGATATGGTACTGCTGAGTGAGTTCCATATTTGGTCGGAACAGGTCCGAGGATTTCGGCGCTGGCATAAGGAGGTGTTCCCTACAAAGAATGAAATTAACGTGGATTTGAAGGTTGAGAAGATGGGACTGACCGTCCTTGATCCGTTATGAGTGTCCTGTTCCCCATCTTCTGGTTCAATCACGGCAGGATTGAAGTCGAAACTCCGTGAAACCTTTATATCTATGAGCGTGAATACCAAAATGTGCATTGAGACGTACTGCATGCCATCCTAATTGATCTGTAGTGACAATATAGGTTTTCTGGGGTGGGGAAAAGGCTAGATAATGTCTGATGGCTGCGGTAGTATAGCTGTCATGATCTCGCGTGACAGCATGGGCAGATGAGATAACTTCCGCCTGCGCTGAAACTGACAACGGCACATCATCGGAGAAGAAGGCGTCTGAGACCGTAAACAAACGATTATCGATTTGTGCCTGTGTTATGGATTTGCGACTTTGAATTTGAGGGAGCGTTCTGGGATTTCGAGCACCCAGCTTTGAGCGATCCAAGTCAATAAGACACCCTTTGGTGCCAAAAGGAGTCGTTGCTCCTTTATCTGGACACCGCGCGATGATGACATTCCCGGCACTGATATCACGGTGAAGAAGACCGTTGATGCAGAGATGTTCATGACCTGCAAGTCATTATCGTCAAAGATATGTTGTACACATGAAACAATCATACCTTGCACTCCGTTCAAGAATACCACAAGAAGTTCTTCCAATGTTGCAAAATATTTCAGCGGCCAGCCGTAGGTCGACATAATGACGCGCGTGTGAACTCGAGAAACAAAAGCTCTCATTCGAGGAGTAGTAATTCGCTGAATCTCGTCATCGTCCGTCGATGCGACATGCAGGAAACGCTCTTCGCTTTCCGCCCGAGGACGCATCGTTCCCGATTCTTGTTTCCCATCTGGCGGAGGGCTGTCGGAGAGACCCGCACGTATGAATGCCCCAGTCCGATCCACCATATCGTCGATTATGGCGTCCTCATGAAGCATTATTCGACCAAGAAACTCGCAATCAGACCCATTTGCCTCGCTGTAGAGTTCGCCTTCAGACTTGATGGATTCGGGACGCCACGACTGCTTGAGAACAAAAATCTGAACAAGGACGTGAGCTTGGTTACAAGGTAACGGTTGGTATGTACCTCTTTGCCGGGTTGACCATCTATGAAGCGTACCACTGCCCAGACTAGTGTTGCCCTACCACGCATCACCCTTGCACGAGCAACACTCATGACTTTGACGGTCAAGTACTGCGTACCGTCATTGAGTGTGATGACCCATCTCTTCTTGTACGAATCAGTCGCAAAGACGTCGAGCGCTGTCTCACTTGTCAATCGGTAAGACTCGACCACCTCATTAGGCTGAACATAAATTTTCATGGAGGGATCAAAGCCAAGTTTGTGTGGGGCAAGGACGGCAAACGAGGCAATGATACGTATAAAATGTTTCGGAAACTAAGGCAAGAAATGTGAATCATAACGTGGTGCGTATCGTAGATGAAACTCACCTTGTGGATATCGATAGGCGTACTAGTAATGAGGACTCCGGATCGGTCGTGAAGGCATACTGACATGCATCGTGGTCCAAGAGTAAAACCGAAAACGAATCGACGATCGAGTTGCTCGCGCAATATTTGCCGCAGATAGCCAATGAGCTGCTTGACCACCTCCTCCCACTCTTCGTTGTCTCTGCGCTTCATCTCCAGCGCGGCGACGATTTGAAGCCACCAAATAACGCCCTATACACAAAGTCAGTCTTAAGCGATGCCGGAAAATCGATAAAATACGCACTTTGGCTTCATCCTACAAAGAAAGTCAGGAATATCCTCGGGAATAAAGAGTGTTTGACATACCGGAGACAGATTCTTGACACGGTCATGCAGGAGACTATGTGCAAGCAGACAATCCGGTCGTATGCGTGCAATAGTTTTATCGGCAGAGTGCGGAGCTTTTGAATGGTAATCGACCCATCTCGTCGATCCTCCAAGCCGAGCAGAATTTTCACCGGGATGCTGAGAGCATAGCTCTTCCGCGGCGCGGTGGATGACGTTGGCGACAGAGACAAATGCACCATACAATTCATGCTCTTTGCGGACTGATCGGGGAAATGCGCTCCATCGGGACTCTGGGTGATGCGCCCCTTTGACTTTGTCCCAAATCGCGTCAACAAGGGTTTCTTCGATCGGGAACATGGCTTTTACAAACTCCTCCGTGTCGGTGACACGACAGTGGACGGGGAAATCAGTGTTAACAGCCTCCTTCATGCTAGCTGCACTTTCTTGCTGGTGAGAGTAACTCAATGAAGGACGTCCTGCTGTGCGTATCGGTGTGTTGTTGCTCGCAGCAGGTTTCTTGTACGCCTGTGGTGGGATATGGACCCCCATGATGAGAGAGAGGAAGACAAGAAGACCACAAGGACGCACCCAAAAACAGTGGCTGATAAAGCTTTATCGATTATCACTTGAGAATCGCGGCAGCTTTTATGCCTCTGTGCCCCGCCGGGTGCACGAGTGTGACTTGTTGAAGTTGTTGAAGAAGGCAACCAGAGCCACGTGATCGATCTATGGCTGAGTCCTCCCACCATTGTCGAGTTCACGAGACAGTCCGCCACAATTCGAGCCTGCGCTTGCCAGGATATCCTACCATCGTCAGCTCTGTACACCTCGCTTCGCGTCGTAGCTGGACGCCAACAATTTGACTAAAACTCTTCTCTACCGTGTTGCCGAAGTTTGTGTTCCCGGACACTCGCTTCAAGTCCAACATCGAGATGCGACAGCGTTGGACTCCGCGACGTCACCAACGTCGCTCATAACCGTTACCCTCCAAGTGTCATTCACCGACTCTGGTTCGTGCTGATGACAACCCGAATGCTATCACCGCTCAACACGTCGAACGAACAATGAGCGCAACATTCCGGTATCTAATTTAGTAGCAAGTTGATCGCATATTTTCGTACCCTCTCTGCACGGACAACTTGGAAGTCATTGAACGTTCAAGGTGGGCACACCACCGGAATTGGAAGCTCCGCAATTGGTGGGGAGTCATCCATTTCGGACAGGCGTCTGACCGTCGAAGAAACCCATCGGTCGGCCAAGGCTTTGAGGTCGTGTGGTATCAGAACCTAACAAGTGAGTTTCAATGTAACAAATGGTCGCGAAATTGATTGTAAGATTAACGCCGCACAGATCCTTGGTCTGGACGCTAATCTGCTCCTCAAATGGGCTGCGCTTTCTTGAAGGTCTGCGGTCATCACCTCGACCGTGGCATTCCGTGAAGCGTTGACGCCTGATTTCTAACGCGACACAGTTGGTGCCAAGATAATTGATACGTTCTCGTCAATGTACCTTCTAGAACTTCCTTTTGCCTCTACCTACCGCTAGTTCGTGCCGCTTGTTCACGACGGCGAGTTTGAAAGAGATACGTGTATCACCGCCCCTCACGTCATCGCGGTTTTCAAGGAGGTCTGCGGTGGAGAGGTACGTGGAAGGTTTGCAACAACTTGAAGAGACTGTTCACCGCTGCTGTGGAATTGACGGCTGTGACTTCTAGCGTGCTTTGAATCTCAACTTCCTGTTCAGAGCATCTCATTGAAAAGTCATCTAAGAACAGAAGGCATGTTACGCCTCCGATATGTAAGTACGCCGCTTCAGATTCGGTGGCACCAACACTATGCCAAGCCGCTGCTACTACTCTGCTTCTGTTCGGGATTCATGGGGAGCCTTAAGGCCTGTCTCCTCGTTCTAAGGATCGTGTCATATGTCGACACTGAAGGCCGTGGGTATGACTGATTGTCCTACCGGAAAGAAACAAGCAAAAAACAAGCAGAGGAAGTCCTAATATTGCCGTTCTAATACCGCATACTCATGGTCGAGAACAGGATTTCCACATGTCTCTCAGCTACTCGGATGCAATGCTTCAGCCCTGTACTATGTAGTACTGTCAACTTCACTTTGGGAGGGCGGGCTCTCATAGCGTCAGTTTAGTATCCTTGCCAAGCCCTGCTAATAGTACACTTAGTCGTCTCGAGGATCTTCAAAATCGAGAAAAATACTCAGACAAAGTGCAAAGCCGGCGGCTGCGGCTTTCCGACCTAAACGCCTCCACAAAGTCGACGGAGTATCCAGTATTCGTTGGGCTTCTCGGATCCGCCGTTTCTCGATGTCTGATGAAAGATTGTTCCTGAATGGGACTGTCCCATACAGGTATCAAAGAGAGCATGGGTATCTGGAATTTTTCACCGTCCTAGTCTTAGAATTCCTCAACAGCCCCTCGTCGCCCCTCCTCAACTACAGCTCGTCTACCATGCCCGCTCCTAGCTACTCTGTCCCTCGCGAAGTCCAGGCTGCTCCAGTTGTTGCGTCTCCTGAGGCCACAAACTCGAGCGGCGCGTACTATAATGCTCGCCTCGATCCCAAGAACTTCCTCGAAGGGCCTCTGTCAGAGAACCCCGGGACACGGCTGCGCCAGATGCTAGCTCGCCCTGGCATTGTTGTAAGTCTTGGATGACAATACTTCTTCGTCATTTGCTCATCCAACGTAGGTTGCACCGGGTATCTGCGATGGTATCAGTGCTCGAAGCTGGATTCGACTGCCTGTATCAGAGGTACATATCAATAGGTTTTCGTTGTTCACCACTCTAACAATACATGCAGCGGTGCTGCGACAACTGCTTCGCGCATGGGACAGCCAGATCTTGCTATCGCCACGCTGAATGATTTCGTCGAGGTCAGTGTCATCTTGTGTGGCGCACTTAATTCGTTGATCTCACGCAAAACCATTTTTAGGCCGGTCAAATGGTATCCAGTCTGAACCCCAGCGTTCCCGTCATTGCTGATGCCGATGTGGGCTTCGGTGGGCCCGCTATGGTCGCTCGTACTGTTCGGCAATATGCGAGGGCCGGAATAGCTGCGCTGCACATTGAAGATCAAGTTCAGACTAAGCGATGTGGTCATCTGTTGGGAAAGCAGGTGGTCTCGCGGGAGGAGTTCCTCACGCGTATCCGTGCCGCTGTGATTGCTCGGGACACCATTCCGGGAGGATCTGACTTTGTAAGAACATTCTATGAAATGGTGGAAATCTCTGAAGTCGAATGTGATTTACCCAGGTCATTATTGGACGCACCGACTCTGCTCAAGTCCTAGGGATGGAGGAAGCTATTACGCGCCTCAAGCTAGCGGCGGCTGCTGGGGCAGACGTCTGCTTCATTGAAGGCGTGCGAACGAAGGAGCTCCTTGAATCAACCGTCGCAGCCCTGGCTCCCACGCCCGTACGTATTCATTTTGAACGTCAGAAGAGTGACCACATTGACGCGTCTTCTTACTTAGGTTCTTGTCAATGTTATCTCCGGTGGTTTGACGCCCTCGTTCACATATCCCGAGGCGGAACAAATGGGTGCTAAGATCATTAGTAAGGAAGCACTCGATTCTGCCGAATAGGACTGATCGTTGGTTAGTTTTCTCCTTGGTATAGGAGGCTCCTTAGACCCTTGCTTGGAACATGAACGCGTGAACACTACTCAAGAGTTTGAAAGGCATGTTCTTCCGGTATCCGGACCGGTGACGGTGATTTAGAACGGGCAGCCATCGGGCCTATTTGACTGGCTGATTCCCCACACATCTCCACACCTGTCCTTACTCCCCTCATCATGTCTCAAACGATATCAGGCAAGGAAGTCGCTCTGCACAATACACGGCAGAGCTGCTGGATCATCGTTCATGGTTCGTTGCTTATGCACTCGCTTTCAACCTTGACTTTAACTTTGAACAGGTAAAGTTTACGATGTCACCGACTTTTTAGACGGTATGTGGTCGAGCTTAATTAAATCAGTACTTGGCTAACAACTATTCAGATCATCCTGGTTAGTGTGCATGTAAACGCGTTGCGGTTGAACTCAACGTTCACATAGGCGGTAGCAAGATCATTTTGAAGTATGCGGGCAAGGATGCTACGTGAGTGTTGTCAACATAAGTGATAACTGTTCACTTATCCAATGAATAGTGCGGAATATGATCCCATCCATCTGCCGGATGCTATTACCACAAATCTACCTCCAGAGAAACAGTGCGCGCGTTCAATAAACCTGCCCAGAAGAATCGCTTATCTCTTTGCAGCTTGGGCGTCGCGCAAATGGACACTGTCGAAAAAGTTGAAATCAAGATAACCGACGAAGAGAAGGCACGACTGGAACGCGTGTCGAACAGACCTTCACTCGACGAAGTCCTCAATTTGCACGACTTTGAACATGTGGCGCGACTTGTTATGCCCGACAAGGCGTGGGCGTACTACTCCTCTGCTGCAGACGATGAAATAACGCATCGCGAAAATCATGCTGCATATCATCGGTAATACATCCATCTGGAAATATATCCCAACTCTCATCCATCTTCTTCAGGATATGGTTCCGCCCTCGAGTGCTAAGAGACGTTACGAATGTTGATTGGTCCACCACTGTCCTCGGCCACAAGTCCAGCATGCCCGTATACATTGTATGTCTTTGGCTCTACCTGGTATACCATGTACTCACAACTAGGCCAGACCGCCACCGCTTTGGGTAAACTAGGTCATCCTGATGGCGAACTCAATTTAACGCGTGCCGCTGCTAAACATGGTATCATACAGATGGTAAGCGCTATCCTATTACTGCTCGGCAACCTATCCTCTATAGATTCCAACTCTGGCTTCATGTTCATTCGATCAGATCATGGACGCTGCGCAACCTGGACAAGTGCAGTTCTTCCAGCTGTACGTGAACAAGGACCGGGAGATCACGAAGCGTATTTTGCAGCATGCTGAGAAGCGGGGTATCAAAGGACTGTTCATTACGGTTGACGCACCTCAGCTCGGGCGCAGGGAGAAGGATATGCGCATGAAATTCGAGGCGGAGGATCCATCCGAGGTTAGCAAAGCGGGTGCGTCTGGTGTTGATCGATCCCAAGGCGCGGCCAGAGCCATCAGCGTATGTACTCTATACTTATTGGTCCGCTAAACCGTGCTGACGTTCCGTCAAGTCGTTCATTGACCCCGGTCTCAATTGGAATGATCTCAAATGGTTCAAGAGCATCACTTCAAGTGCGTAACGTCTTCCCGTTCACATCACATTGCTCATTTCGGAACCAGTGCCCCTTATATTGAAAGGAGTGCAATGCTGGGAAGACGCCATGGAAGCGTATGACCACGGGCTCGCCGGCGTGGTTCTCTCGAACCATGGTGGCCGACAGCTCGACTTTTCCCGCTCCGGTATCGAAATCCTCGCCGAAGTCGTTGAGAACCTATCGAAGAAGCGCAACTTGACGTTCCCGAATGAGAAGTTCCAGCTCTTCATCGACGGCGGGGTACGGCGGGCGACGGACGTGCTGAAGGCTGTGGCGTTGGGCGCGACGGCTGTTGGTATCGGGCGGCCGTTCATATACGCGTACTCGGCGTATGGGCAGGAGGGTGTGGATAAGGCGCTGCAGATATTACATGTCAGTGTTTCTCTACATGGACGACGAAAAGGATACTCAATCTTGGAACAGGACGAGTTTGAGATGAACCTCCGGCTCCTTGGTGCGCCGACACTAAAGAACGTTGTGCCAGAGATGGTGGATACGTCCAACCTCAGCTCGCACATAGTTTCTGTTCCCGACGATAGATTATACGTGTCGAATTGTGAGTGCTCATTATTGCTATTTTTGCAGCTCAAACTCACTTTACTGTGTAGACGAGAGTCTGCGGGGTGCGCAGCTGAAGGTGTCGAAGCCGAAGTTGTAGAAGAGTGTAGATTGGTTCTTTATACCGCGCCACATACTATTTACCATGCTCCGATATTTGTAACCTTTCACCCGCTATCGATCTAAACTGAGAACGAAGCTTCATTCGAAATGATGTATATTCCGGAAATGCTATCATGAGAAAAGAAAGAACGTCAGAATGTCCAAGATTGGTGTGCATAAGTGGGAATTAAAGTGCCTAGCGTACAGTCCGAATTTCCCGGGCTCGCTATCGGTGTTGGGGGCCATTACCGTTAGCGATTACCGATTAATTAGTAATATACCCTTTTCGGTTGAAGGCCCCTAACTTCTTTTCATCCCTGCTTACTACCACGACTGCCATCACCAGGCCATCACCAACAACGCGAGAACAACGCGTCGTTATTTTACGTTCTTCAACGCGCTTTGCTTGAACCTAATTAAAATCATTTTGCTGTCCTTTTTCGGTTGCGATTGTCCCCGGCATGTCGTTCAAAATCCAGTTCTATCAACCCCCTGTGCCGGAGCCTCTAGATGGCGAGCAAGGGCTTGAGCACTCTACGGCAGTATCACCAGAACCGGCTCGTCGCGGTCGTCCGAAGGGGTCGAAGAATTGCCCCAGAGAGCCACCGACACCGTCAGCGACAGGCACATCATCGGATGCACCGAAACTTGGACGTCCGAAGGGTACAGGACACAGACAACGTGCACAGAGAGAGGCGCAGGCGGAGCGTGAAGCACGCGGGCCATCCGCGTATGCCATTTCAGGCCTGGTATATGCATACTTCTGTTTATTGATACCGTGTACAAGCTTGTTTACACATTTGGTACAGCATGTGCCTGGTATTGGCCCCGGAAGCGCACAATAGTGGTCCTCAATTAAGAATTTATTTCGCCAGTTTATTTTTGATAACCCTTTCCAAACCCTGTCGGCACCAGGGCTTAACCAGGGTCTCGCGTCAACAGCAGGCTCTCAAGTGTGCAGAGCTCAGCGTTGAGAGCAGCTTTCCCGCCCGTTCAACCGGGGCTCCCGGACATTGAATGCAGGCAGTTGATCACCCCGCTTTCACGACAACGGCGGGAGGACGAGTTCAAAGTCAGTGACGTCGAGGACGGGTCCCTGCGAATACCCTGCGAATACGCGCAGGGTTATCAAAAATAAACTGGCGAAATAAATTCTTAATTGAGGACCACTAATGGGACCGACGACACGCTAATGCAGCCCTAGATCAGCAAGATTTCCCTTCAAACTCTTCCTCTTCCTCTTCCCTTTCGAGGTCTCCTCCTCCACCAATATCAGCAATTCCTCCACGTTGTCCTGGCTCTCCGGTATCCGCGTCGTTAGCTGCCCCTTCGCTATCGACTGAATGCGCGTCGTCCTCCCCGGCGCGCGCACCAATGCCGGCTCGTGACATTGACCAAACGGCGGCAACGACATTGCGGTCGGTGCTTGCAAACGTGCGGCGAAGTGCTGGGACTGGGCCGAGCAGGACACTATCCAAGCATCCAATGCCAATATCGGAACCCTTGGAGGGTGATTCTCTGCAGTTCATTGGCGATACTTCTCGCGATGCACCTTCCATCGACTCGCTTGCCGCCGAGGGTATTGGGGAAGATGATGAGAGTGATGAGGAGGAGGAGGAAGGAGAAGAATCAACAAATAAGAGGCGCAAGCGTTGCCCATATCCGCGTTGGTTTCAAACCGCCCTCGATAATGCCATTTCTTCAATTGAGAAGACACGTAAAGGACTCTCAGGGCGCTCAAATGTGTATACCGCCGAAACCTTCTGGGTGCCACAAAAGTCCCCATTCTTTCGTCTCGATAAACCAAACCTGCGACCAGGTGATCTCTTCTTGCCCAAATTCTTCTTGTGGGACCCCGACAACTTACTACCAACGGGAATTGCATGTCCTCTTTGCCACGTTAAGCTAAACCGAGGCGGCGTTGTGCGCCGTCCTCGACGTGTCGTCGAGACGGATCACACGTTTTGGATCATCGGATATAGCTATGAATGCAGGGGAACGTGTCAGAAACGGTTTCGTAGCTGGGACTCTCGAATTATTGGACAACTACCACGTTCGCTCGCTGCTCAATTCCCGGCACATCTTACCTGGCGAAGCAGCCTCTCGTTACACGCACTTGGTGTCTTGCGATCATGTATTCAGAGCGGGATGGGTGCGCATCAGGTTGCAGACATGTTCCGGATGCAGCACCTGAAGCGTTACAATGAGCTCCGCTTACAGTACCTTCATTCAAAGATTTTTTCCATGAATCTCCCGGGTAAGACGTATCTACCGTTCCCTGTGTTTGAGGATTGCTCGGATAATGGATTTCATGGCTTTGTACCTAGCGGCCAGTGGTTGCGTGATGTGTACGATGCCCTCATCGAACATTTCGAACACATCCTCAATCAATACACTGCGATGCTCTCGGGACGTGTATGTGCGATAGACCACAGTCACAAGGTACGCGTTATATCATCTCTACATCAAAATTGAACTAAAGTCGAATCCTAATAGCTCGCGAAGCACGTTTTCAAAGTGGATGGTGTAGCGATCTTCACGGCGTTGCTTACAGTTACGAACGAGAAAGGAGAGATACGCGTCTGCGTGTTTGTTGCGACTAAATTGCATTCGCAGTTCACTGACGCGCTGAAGAAGATGGCCGAGTCGTTGGAGTTGTATGGACATGAGCAGCCCGAGGTGTTCTATACCGATTAGAGTCGGACGCGAGTATAGAATAAAAAAAGTACTCACGAATAAACTCATACTCATCATGCAAGCCAAGAGTATACTCGCACGTGAGTAGAGTAGAGTCTAGAGTCTATGGTGAGTCTAGAGTTTCAGTTTGGGGCCACGAATACTCGATAGACTCATACTCATAAATATTCGTGAATACTCATGAGTATTCTTATATTCGTGAGTATTCGTGAGTATTCAGCTCCTAATATATATTTTTTGAACAAAATGAACCCCGTGAGCATTGAACCCACGGAGCTCAGCCATTTCTGTGCATCAGCACAACAACGAGTATAACCACTGCGCCAAAAGGGCATATTCATTATACAATTTCAGTCCAGATCACACATAATTAGGTAAAATGCCATTAGCAAAAAAAAGGACAAAGGCCATGAAGGCCATACAAAATGTTGTGCTACAAACAAACCTGATGCGAGTACTGTTGCGAAGCGACGCATACGACGCATCAGGTGAAGAGTATGATACATCTAATATACAAAAAAACTACAAAATCGTCCACAAAAACGAATACTCTACAGTCCGTGAGGAAGAAGGGGTGCGCGCCCGAAAACTGTAACGTAACAGTCCACATAGTACTCAGCTAATCCGTACTCAACAGTCCGCATTTCCCGTTCTGACATCAGAGAGCCACAGATCAACTTGTGAGCGGCCTGTGAAGTTCCCGCCGGCATTGGTGGAACACGACACCAGCGTCGCATCACCCGGTACAAAGCAGCCAGGACAGACGCGCGTCCCGTAAACGTTGCTGCCGCCAGCCCCATCCGACCCCAGTCAATGCTCTCCGGGACGACTCGGCCGTTGAAAAGTGCACCGAGAATCTGCATCTGGCGGTCACCGAAAGACGAGGCATCCAAATTGTCGTAAGGCACTGCTTGCCCAAGCTCCGTGTCAGGTTGCGGATCGTTGAAGCCCACGGGCTTGAGGTCGTAGCAAAGGCGGTCGAGCGCGAGGAACTCGTAGCGGAAATTGGTCTCGAATAACTCCCAAAGAATTTCCCGGCAAACATGCTGAGCAGGTAAAACATTCGGTTGTAGCTGTTCTCCTTGCCAAGTCGCCGACGCAGTAGAAAGGTTGGACAGGTCGACAGAGCCCTAGAGCGACAGGGTTATTTCAAGTCAAATAGATAGAAGAGAAAAAATCCACACCTGCATTGAACCCGCTTCTATACACTTTGATAGCTCCTGTCGGACTTCTTCGTGAGCCTTTGCTGCCCATCCATCTCCTTTAGACCCGTGTAACTCGAGCCCCAACACACGCCGCCAAACTGGTGCTGCCAACGGCTCGAATACCGACGACTGCAGACGATAATGAAGAATGGTGCGCAGTTTGAGATACGTTAGGAGCATGAAAGCCCTCGTCGTCTCGTTCTCGACATTGGCGATGACATTCGGATCAGGAAGGGCATAACCTCTGCGAACACCAGAGGGCAACGGGCCTGATGGTTGGCGGTTTCCACCGGCGCGCTTGAGCGCTGCCATCCAAGTAGGCAAGGCGCGGGGCATCAAGGGCGACTGCGTATCCTCGAACTTGTTACGGTCCCAAACCCGCTCCCAAAAAACCCGCCCCGGCAGCAGAGCCTCGCAAGCGTACCAGAGTGGCTTCAACCGGGAAGAAGAGACCCGCGGGAACGGATGAGTCTGTACCCCCCACTGGCACCGCCCAGCGCATCGTCCAGCGCAGACCACGCATAGACGACGTGGCGTCAGATAGTGATGCGGACGAGGCTCCTCCCATGAAGAAACGGAAACCCAATTTGACGGCGAAGGCCAAGGCGGCGAAGGAGGCGCAAACCAAGGCGGCGAACCCCAAGGCGGCGAAACGCAAGGGACCGGGACGGCGCAAGCCTGCTTCTTCACCTCAGGATACTACTGATATGGATGCTACTGATATGGATATAACTTGATACACTTACGACCTACTTACTTTAATCTTCACTGTCTTTATGTTTGAATTTGCTTGCTGATACGTGAGTATACTCGAGTATACTCGGATCGTACTCGAGTACTCGAATACTCGAGACTCATGAAGTACTCTCGAGTAGAGTAGATATTCGAGTAGAGTCTCGAGTGAAGACTCGAGTCTTGAGTATTGGGTTTGAGGTAAGAGTTACTCATACGATGAGTCCGAATATACTCGAGTATGGACTCGTGTCCATCTCTAATACCGATAACATCAGCGACAAGGCTATGCTTGAGGGCATCTTCAAGTCATTACTTGAAAGTGTCACCGCCGTCGAGAAACATTCTGATCTTCCTGTCTTTTCCATTGATGCGGAAGTGACAACTTCTGTGCTTGATTCCGTTCCTGCCATTGATAACACAATACATGCGATTATGGACGATGTACCAGATGATGGTGGTTATATTGTTGTTGGATTCGACTCTGAGTGGAATGTTGAGACCGGCCCCGGCGGTCGAGTTACTGGCCGTGGCTCAACAGCGGTGGTACAGATTGCATATGATAACCATATATACATTCTTCTTGTAGGTTACTTCTCTTGCTCAAGTCACGTTCTGTCAAACTGATTCTGCTCTTCTCAGATCGGTGAAATGCTTGCTGCTGGACGCTTGCCCCAGCAGCTTCTGAGCTTCCTCCGGAATGACCAAATACTCAAGGCAGGTCACCTTGTAAACAGAGATCTAAAGCAGCTCGAGACGGCGGCTAATCAGCCGCGTAACTCCTTCACGGGCGGCATTGACCTCGCCTCATTCGCCAAAGCACGCTTCCTTATCACAAATGCACGAATCTCACTGGCCGACCTCACCGCTCAGCTCTTACACCAATGTTTACCCAAGAATCGAGCAGAAAGGATCAGCAGCAACTGGACCGACCGGGATCTTACCACTGCTCAAATTCAATATGCTGCTTGCGACGCGCAGGTTGCCTTACAGCTATTCAACAAGATTAACAAAACTCCTGTGCCCGTTCCTCTGTCCCCCACCACGCCTGCCGGCTCATTAGTCGTCATACTCAATGATACGAACTCTAAAATTGTTGCTCATGGTTCCATCCGAGCTCTCACTTCAAGCGAACATGTCGATGAAATCAATCTCACACCGACACGTATTTGTTAGCGACTGACTAAGCCACGAGACTCAACCAGGTACCACAGCAAGAACTAAGAAAGAAAACGTTCGCGTTCGTAAGACTAGGCTAGGCCAGGTGTATAAACGAGATCGGAACTAAAGTACAATGATACTACACTACTGCTTATATACTAGTAAGTCTGTGTTTGAAGCTCCTTGTCCATACGCGTTTCCACTAGGGATGCTCCACGCCCTTGACCCAGTGTTGTATGCTACTAGTCCGTGAAACCATTAAATACGAGTGGTGACTGCATGTAAGTAATAATACTGAAACGTCCATGTGTGCTACGAGTGTCGGTGGTGTGTATACAATAGGGAGTCCATGAGGTATCGGCATGTATGATGTCATCCATGTGTTGGGCGTGTGTCCGACATGAGTACGGCTTCGGTAATGAAAAGGGATATGATCGGTGACGAAACAGATGATGAAACGGTCCGTTGGTTGATAAGACAAGGCTCCCGATAAGATATGATAAGATGTGAAAATGTGAAAATATGGCGATTCATAACAGTATTGCGATCACCGTATCTGAAGTGGTTGTTCCTGGTACCATCATGAGCCAGCATCACAAACGCGCACTAAATAGCTTTGGTGAGGTACCCTTTGATGTGGTATGTCATCGCAGTCATGTTCACATCGTAGACGGTTACACCGCCGCCACCGCTTCCGCCACCATTGCTGCCACCGCCGCCATCTGCTCCAGCAGATCTTCCGGGCCCTATTGCTATTGACTCAACCCCAACTATAACCCAGACAACATTGTCTATTCCGATGATGGGTGTGCCGGATGATGATATTATCAGTCTTGGGGAACTTCTTCGTCAATGCGACCTCGATTCCGATCCAGGTCAACTACGCGATTTGGATCAGCACATACCGGCCTTGGTGGACCTGAACAGCAAAGAGATTGAAGCGTTGCTTGGATCTCGTGATGTACCATTGGAGGAATACGCTCACCTTGTGCGTAGTCGAGTTCTTAAGGATGTGTTTCATCTACTCGACATGATTTATATATCACGAGTCCACGGCCTATGTATCCCATTTGCCCAGGCGTTTCGTGATGCACTTTTTATTCCTAATATCAAGGATAAAGCTCGCATTGAAGTGTGGCTCCGGACGAAGAATCTGAAATGGGAGGATATGCTCCGCTACAAGTCCGCCTGGTTGTGGCGCCACTGTCGCCGTACCATTCCTCCCCCAGAAGTGCTCTATCCATTGGTGTACGATGTCTTGCATACTTGGGGGGCACTGAAAGATGCTAAAACGGGCCTGCCGCTCTTCAATGCATCTGCTTGGCAGACGGCAAAGAACATTCTTGACCTCGTACGGAATGGGTATGTCTCTGATCCTCCTGGAGTCACGCTGTACTACTGCATCGGACTTAATGCTGAGGCGAATGGTCTGCCTATCTATCGCTGTATTTGAGGAACCAACATGACTGAAGGTGGTGTTCATACACACCTCCGTTCTCGACTTCCAACAAGCGGGGTGTCAGTTTGTCACATGCGAGCATGCTTACTTGACTTCGTGTTGCGGCATAATCTTCTTGTAAGTACAAACATGAACTTGCCTTCTTGAAGTGCTCTGATAATTCTATAATAGGTTGGTACCTACAACTCAACGGGAAAGAAGTACCATGGACACGATTCAATATGGCTTACGAACGAAATTCAAGAGCTGGAGATCACCCTTTCCGAACGCTTTTCTAATATAAAACCAAGCAATCCTTCCTGGGTAAACGGTAATCTCTATCAACAGACCACTGAGGAGGTGGGGATTCTCCGTATCCCAGAGTCTACACGGATAGAAGCATGCATACAGCCATTCAATACAACTCTCGATGGTAAACAAAAGCAGAGCTATCTCGCACGCCTACAGGGAACGAGCAAGGCGGTGCTACCTCTACATACTGCCGTCGAACGGAAGCTCTTCAGCGAACTCATGCAAACATGTTCTGACTTCACGTCAACAAGCGGCAACATTCATTCGAAGGCAGTCCAGGTCTGGAACCGACGTGCTCACAATGACCCGGACATATTCTATAAGGTATCTTTGTTTAATCTATGTAGTACCTATGCTTATACCTCATAAAGCTTTCGGAACAGCTTACGGCTTACTTCAGTGGCGACTGGAAATCTAATGCGAATACTCGGTTATCACTCTCGCAGGCATTTAGCAAGACTCAGCCTCTCCAACAACGACTACATGATCCAAAGCGATCCAAGAAGATTATCGCCACCAGTTCAGGTCCGCTGATTCCTCATCACGTCACCCAGGGCTATCAGAGTCTTGATGAGAACATGGAAATCACACATGGAAATCAGCCGTACGTTTCTCACAGATGGACATCTTGTATCGTGTTAATTCATTGGTGATTTAGATCAACTTCTTCAGGATCTACAGAGTCTATATCAATGTCTACAACGTCTTTGCCAATTGCGCCACAAGTTCATAGTGCAGGGTATGTCGAGTCTCTGAATTCTCAGGGTTGATCTCCTTCTAACTTACCGTGACCAGGAGCTTGTATCCGGCATCGGACGTATCAACGCCAGCTCCGGTCAATCCAATGGTGGTCTTAAGCCGCAAGCGCGCGTTAGAAGCACAACCCGATCAACCAAACAAAAAGGAGAGAAAGGAGCGAGCTTGTCAACGCTGTGGGCGTGAGAGTGGTTGTAACGGTAGACAGGCATGGTATCGATGCCAGTATGCATGCCGCGACTGTGGTGAGCGAAGTGTTCGCGCATGTGCGGGACGTCAAGCCAACAGTCCAAAAAAGAGAAGTTGTGGACCACGCGAAATACCTGCAGCCGCAGCTCGTCATGTTATTTCATAGCCTACCTTATTATCTTAGTCCGACTTCTACCAAATCCATTGTTCTGCCTCGCATGGTTTCGACGAGGCAAGGACCCTTTTGCCTTATTGAGACAGTAAATGGACTCGGCAATGCGGCAGACCGGTGACTTTCGGAAAACGCCATCCACTAGTGTTCTAAAAAGGCAATCTCTCACGAATTTCCCACTCCCAACAGCTATCAGCGTTTGCTAACGGCTGCTGGATGCTACTGACCCCGTAAAAATTCCCAAACGGAGCTTTGTGATGGTATGGAACATATGGCTTGCAACGTAAATGTATCAGACTCTCAGTCGCTCTCTTTCTCCCTTTTTCTTCTTCCTCTCTTTCCTTTTTTGGTTTTCTTTATTTTTTTATTTTTTCACCCACAACATCGCTATCGAGCCCGAATTTCAACTCTAAATGATAGGGTACTTTGTGGTTTACAGGGTCCATATATCTAGAAACTTATATATATCACCACAAATACCAAGAGCGGAAACCCGGATGATGGGTTTGCATGGTGCGCGCGTGCCCTCCGCTTCGGAGGCTCTATGCGATTTCCGGACTGTAAAGGGGGAAATAAGCCGCGCCACGCTCAATCATAAATTTGTCTCCCAGCTGTGGAATGGTCGCACCTGAAAAGACAACCGCATAACTTTGTTGAGCTGCAAATATATATGATGTTGCCTTGCATAAATGATGATGCATGCCACAGAGACATGAAGACATATCAAAGCTATTCGCAGAGAACACGGCTCTGAAGGTGTTGGAGGACTCGCGCGGCCTTGGAACGCTCACGATGCTCGCCCACATTGCCGCGTGAGCCAAGACGGTCGATTGCAAGGATGGAAGGCCGTTCAAGGAGAAAGCGGTCGAACCAGTTTGAGTTACAAGGTCTTCGCAATCCTATAAGAAGCGATACTTTGACTCCAACGATTCAACCTGGCTAGCCAGTCCATAGCAACAGAGGATTGACG
Source organism: Mucidula mucida (assembly GCA_015501055.1). Lineage (NCBI taxonomy): Eukaryota > Fungi > Basidiomycota > Agaricomycetes > Agaricales > Physalacriaceae > Mucidula > Mucidula mucida. Next base: position 91,710 of record JADNYV010000147.1, read on the forward strand.
TCTTATGATGTGCTCCAAGTTGTCATAACACGCCGATATGTACCGTTGCCGAGACGTTCATGGTCTATTTTTGGCGAGATTACCTAGGCCTGCCGTCCGGACCCTAGGTAATGTGCATCCCCCGCCATCCCGCGCACGATAGTGGCAAGCTCAAAACTTCCGCCACTCTCCCATAACCCATTACCAGCGAGTTTCAGAGCCCTAAAGCGGGTCTTCAATGCCGAACTACGCAGAAAGGCATTGTCCTCATTGGATAAACACTAGACTCCTGATGATCGGTGCATTCTCTTCAAAGGAAGGACTTTGATTGGCTAGGCGTGCATTCAGATCTCCCATTACTACAACTTTCTTGCCCGCCAGCTCTGCTTTTACCAAGGACAAGTCAAGCATTGCACAAATGTCCATCTAGTGTTGGCGCTTGGCAGTGCCGCCGCCGCCGCTTGCTAGTCTGAGTCTGTCCAACTCTGATGTCTCGATCCTTTCAGTAGTAAGTATATCAACTTGCCACATACATAGTGACGTCCAAACCGCCTAATCGCAGCACTGAGGTGACCATGCCATGAATGACATGAACTGACCCGACGTGCTATTGGATGTGACTTGAGATTTGTAAGATTCTTGCAATTATCCTTGCCTAGACTACTGACCTCGAGAGCCGCCTTCAAGCTCCAAAAACATTGGCAAAGGCACAGAAGTCTGTGGGACCAAACACACAGACATACTGGGGTGGTAGGGTGGAAGAGCTCCACAATGTATTGTCTTGCCTTCGCTAAGTTTTTGGTGGCGGCGGCACAGCACGACTCGGTGGGCCCCCAAAAGATGGCGGGGTCGGTGATTGGAAGGCTTGATGAGTACCAAACATTGGTGGTGCGAACCACAATGGCATTTAAGACTATGCAGCAGGTCCCGCAAAGGTAGGCAGATACCATGGCACCGAGTGGCGGACCATGACATCTGCAACTAGACTCAGATTGCTGCGGGACAGGTGGTGATGGAGCAGATGGAAGAGTGCTAAACTCAAGAGATAGTCTCAGACAAACAACGAGGAGGCCACAGCATCGCACTATGCAAGGTTATGAAACACATGGCGGCTACAAAGTAGTACCACGCTGGAGTGAAGAAGACACACTGAGGACATTGAGAGCACGATACACATTGCAGACGCGAAATGAAGAGAGCACAAAAAACTAGAAAAGACTTCTAAGGAGAGGGCGCGCCGTGGGCACTGCCTGAAATAAGGTGAGTGCCAAAGATGGAGGAGCAGCACTTACAGAAAGGGGGTCACGCAATGGTAGGCAACTTCAACATGTTAGAAAACACCTCAGCACGCCCTGTGTCCATTGGACTGGCAATTGATGATGAGGTTGGCGCTGGGTTGGCGGGAGAGTCGCTGATCTGGGTCTCCGGACGGCAGGCCCAGGTAATCTTGCCAAAAAATAGACCATGAACTTCTCGGCAACGGTAGATATGTCGTCTCCGTGTCAAGCTATGTATGACGCTGGTGACCCCGCTTCCAATCACCCAACGGACGAAATGGTACTCTGCTGTTTACTCCAAGATGCCGCAATGTTGAGGCTTTGCCTTGCTGAATAGTTCGTGCGTAGGCTCTCGTGCTAGTGCGGCAGGAAACGATCTGAAAACAAACAATGCTGAATTTCTCTGTTCTCCTTTTTATTACCCGTGAGCATTTTCGATTTATCTACATTGACATCCACCTTATTTCTTCTTGTTTACATTCTCCAGGGTGTATGTCTCAACTTCCTTCAAGAACTCTGCCTTGCCTTTCACAGGTGCCCAACCCAGTCGTCTTGCTCGGGTACTGACACAGCGGCTGTTGCCGCCAAGGATATGCATAATGATTTCCTAAAACTAAACTCAACTTTGGCAAGCAGTTCAGCGCGTCGTATACTCACCGGGAGGCCCAAGTCGGTAAACTCTTTCACTGTAATTGGGCGTCCCTTGGAAACTGCTTTCCCAGTCATTGCCCGCAGCGGTTAGCGAAACCTCGCGAAGTTGGACAGAGCCATTTTCTATGAAAAAGTACCCTTCTTTACCG
>JADNYV010000148.1:0-93077 GCA_015501055.1 Mucidula mucida
AGTGGTTGAGCATTATATTACGTGGCGCAATGTCCTATGGGTAGCTTTGGTTTAGTGTATGACAGCATAGCTACGGAATGCACTTACTCGATGCACGATGCCGGAGCCGTGCAAGAACGCCAACCCCGACAATAGAGAGTGTATCATGGAAAGAATTTCTTTAACACTCTTAAACCATGGAGTTAGAGTGTGATCGCCCCATCTGATTAGCGTCAGAAAGTGCTGGTGTCAAACGTATAGTTTGATGTACTCACCGAGGTGTGACCACAAGCCAGTGCCCTGCAAATGGAAGGATTTCCAGGATTGGCAGAATCCCGGGAATGTTCTTGTCGGGTCTTTCATTCTGGGCTTTGAAGAGGAAGTGCATAACCCGAGACTCTTCGCTCTCCCGTTGAACGAGCTTCATTGCAACATGGCGATGTTCCTTGTCCTGCGCGAAAACGACGTGACCCTGTGGTATGAGACTGTCATTTCATTCCCATATGCTCTATTAGCAATTCTTACCCAAGCATAAGCTGAGTAAGGAATCTGTCTTGTATCCTCTTCGAATGATGCATACCACTCATCGTAAAATGCATACGGAAATTGGCCGCCCAACGGGCTCGAATTTGGAAGATAAGGGCCGCACTCGGCAAAAGTGGTCAGCGTCTCATTCAAGCAGAAATGATCATAGAGCGTGTATCCGCGTTCCAGCAGCCAAGGTCGCGCAGAGTCTTCCCAGAACCTCATGCGCTCCAGGAGATTAAATTCCGGGGTCCCAGGGCGAATGTATACATCGAGAAAAAGTCGATCTGGGAGCCTTCAGCGAGGTAAGTCTATTTTCTGTTTACGCACCTTCAAGTCGCGTTTTTCCATGGTGGTGTCGTAGGTACAAAGAAAGTGGCCAAACATGAGATCACGTTACAAGAGTGGCTGTGCACTGCCGGCAAGTGCCGCCGCAGATTATTCGCTGCCAGTGCTAGTACCGCTGGGCTCTTTGAGTCGAGAGAACGTACTGTAGTGACTCTGTGGCCTCGCAGTGTCTCTTATACTAGTGGAAATCTGACTAAACTGAGGTAACAATGTTGACTCTATTCGGGCCATGCCACGCCTGTCGCAGAAACCACTCGCTACGAGGCGTATCACCCTGAGGGGACCAGTTTTCAATCTGCCCGAAATATACATAATGGACAACCTCTCGCGGTATTCTGCGTCTGAAAGCCCGGCTCAGTTAAGGATATTGCTACAAGATTGACGTCGACGGTACGACGTGGGTGGCCGAAATCATCCCTGCCTTTCCGGACCCCATATGAAGATTAGGCATCTTGTTCATTGTATTACATCTCACTAATGGTACAAATACATTCAAGACTTAAGACACAAGATGCAACAGTTCATGCATATCCAGCGCCTGCGCGCTACTAGGCTGCCCGGAAGGCTGAATGGACAAGGGCTTTCCTCGAGCGGGAACGACATGCTTGGTCCAGCTCACGGGGGCGTAGTGGTAGTCCCTGTTTGTTGGAGGATCTCCCTGGTGAGAGATAAGTCAGTCAACATGAAAGGACCGCTTTCCTTTTACGCACTGCCTTTGACACTGGGCCACCGACGATCTTGATTTCTTGTCCAGGGTTGAGGAGTTCCTTATGTAAATATGTTCCGATCTATTATCGCGCAGGCGATATTGGACGCCACTTTTCAAAAAGCGTAACTATTGCCGGGCTTTAAATTTCTGTTATGAGTTGTACGCTGGTCGGCTATTGACAAAACGTACCACCAACTTTTTCACGACGCGGTTACCTCCCAACTTTGGCCTGAGCAGGACGTCGTTGATGAGATCGCTGGCAGTGTCGAAGTTCCTCTTGTCGACAATGACAGAAACAGTGAAGTGATATTCAACTTCGCTGGGTTTGGATTCCCAGTGGCACTCTGCAAGTACGTGTATCCAAATCAGTAGGCGATCATCGTTCGCCTCAAAAGGCATTAAAGCTTACACTAGTCTCCATCGATCTTGCGACGACGAAGTGTGTAGTTACGGGCGTATCTTCGGGATGGGTTACGTCGTCCTTCAGTGTAGGCATCAATTGGAGGATGACCGCCTGCCCTGGGCTGAAAGTTTTATCAGCTACGCGCAGAGACTGAAAAGAGTCTCATGGAACCTACTTGGAAAACTGAACAGGTTGATTGGCCGGGTAAGTAACAGTTGTGTTCATCGTGAAGGCGTGAAGGAAGAGGTTGGGTAGAAAAGGGAGGATTGGAAAAGTATTTATACCTCTCAGGATGAACGGGGCGATGGCGCTATTCCCGATGGACCCACAGTAAGGCTGTGGAACGATTAATGGAGAATAACCATATGGGGGCACAATTTCCATCTTAAGACGTAGGAATATGACTCGAGCAGTATCGTGAGAGGCACAAGAGGTGCGGTGACAGAATAAGTGCCTGTTGCTTCCAGAGCTCTCGCTGCCAGAAGACAAAAGCTGGGCAGGCCACCAACACGGCCGCCTTTCAAGCCCTTCCGGCAGTTCGGCCTGCACACCGAATATCAATGAAAAGCAAGACAAGCTGCAGGTAGGAAGCTGTGCGATGTTGAACACAGTATACAATTGCCTTGTGCCGTTTCTGGCGTCATTGAGATGCCTAGTCATCGAGCCTGTATGCCAGTGGCAGCGGGTAACGGCTGCGTGGTTCTTTTGACAGCATTTCCGAGTCACAGGAAGATGCTGTGATAGCAAAACGAGGGTCTGCTGCCGAGAAGCAATCCCTATAATCGTCGTAGACGCCCAGGTACCTCCGAATTGTGAGTCCCTACGCACACTGGACGCTTTAAACTAGTCATAATGGACATCTAGACATTCTATTCATGTTATCAACACAGCAATTTCAGGCAAAGATCTATCAAACCTGAGTTGCAAACAAAAATGCAGCACGCGTCTTGGGGAACATCAAGAATGGGGTTCCGACTTCGTACAGCTATGGGGATTTCCGGGGGGACAGAGAGCCTTCGCGCGTTAGTCCATTGGTATGTTCATATGTTCTACAGACCATAACTCCATTCGCCATCTCCCTCGAATGGAATCACTTGATCTGATCTATGACCAAAATAACGCACTTGAAGCAATACTCACCTTAACTTGAATGGCCTGCTTGCACTGATGCTGCGTGCAATCGAGCTAACCAAATCAGTTCGAGATAGAGTTGCATCCTCAAACGAAGGAGCCCGAACAATTCAGTCGGCAAGCCTTCCTGATTCCAGTGGGTCCCTTTAAAGGACCAAAGGCGCCCTCATAACAATACCGCCTCCTATATCTGCTTCTGAGGCCCAAGTATCTGGGCGAGTAAGGCTCGTGGAGTAGCTTCAGGAAGACGTACTTCCTACTTTCGGTGTATGGCACTCCGAAAAGTGCATGCAAGAGAAATTGATCCAGTGCAGAGATTGCCAAGAGCATGAGTAGCCTCGGAACCCGAATGAGTGAGGCATACAAATACCACCAAGATTATGGCCTATTTTGTGGCTCACACACCTCCCAGTCGCGTTCGTGGGTCGAAAAAGCCACGTCGAGTGAGTGCCTCAGTCACACTTGAATTTCCTGTGAACTCAAAAAGCATATGCGTATCGTGTTGGTATCGTGGCACTAGCCCCGACAAAGACTCTATACATCTGTGGACTTCCAAAAATAGTCGTGCATTGGCGGGCGTCTACAAGTCATCATACAAACTAACATACATTACCCAATCTTGAATCTTGTTCTGCCATGGTCTCGATGAGCTCGGGTGAAGGACACCTCATCCTGTCCACGGTCCAGTTGGCACCGGAGGGCTGTTATCAGGCCGTGAGGAGTCGCATCGAATGAGGCTCTAGGCCACAACAATTTGAGCTCATACGCAATGCCGCAGCAATGGCTGAGCAAAATCTGTGTTCAAATAACTCTTGTCCTTCCCTTCAACGGCAGAACGTTGTGTAAGCGGTTTATGCGTACAGCGGAGAGTACCAAATATCTTTTCGCGTGGCATCGTGATCTAGACAAAGAAATCAGTTGCTGTGAGCGTACCGGGATATAGATGTGTAGGCGTGCGCTTGGAATTGTGGCAACCAGTTTCGTGAGCTCAACAATGGTCCCGTCGGCGAGAGGCATACTAGATCTCTGTAGCTCGTATCCACCGGAGGTCAGCCTGTTCCTGCCATTCTATGGGATCTGCGCCAGTGATTTTGCAAATATTGAGAACTGAGGGTACAAGTTCCCCGACCGGTTCAGAACCTCTTCAAGCCTCGTCCCATAGTAATCATTATACACTATATGATCTCGACCTTCAAACGAATTCCATAGGGTGGGGGTCTGCCATGCGAGCGCTCTCCAATGCCTACACACTTGGCCAAGAAGCCATGGCATTTGAGGCTCGGCCTCGAAGATATGAACGGTTCTCAAAAGACAATGAGAAGATGTAGAGAAGGATCTCGGGGGGCAGAGACTCAACGGGAGAATTGAGCATTGCGTGGGCATTTAGCACGCGTTTAGCTTGAGCAAGGTGTTGTTCGGCTGCCTGCAAACTCTGACGCAGGCGAGCAACTCGAGCCTCGACGTCATAGAGCTCGACACGCACTGCAACGGTGAATATTTTAGCTGGGGGAGAGCAGCGCTGATTTCTTCACGCGAAGTGTGACTATCAAAGAAAGGTTGGAACGGCGAAGGCGCGATGTATAGGCAGGATTGAAGGGTGGTCGCAGCGTAGCCACAATCAGGACAAGAAACACCTAACAATGAGTATCAGAATTGACGGAGTCGGAGGTTGTGGATTAGAAAATTCCCGACCTGCTATAGACATTGGAAGGTGCAAGTCAAGAACCAAGCCGCCGGTGGCTGTACACCAATGTCACTCTCCCAAATACGTCCGTCCAAGGCGATTCGATGTTCCCTCTTTCCTCGCTACATCCCCTAGCCACACCTAAGAAGAACCTGCTTGAGCTGCTTAAGACTGAGTCGCCAAATACTGGACCAAAATCTCGAAAACACATCTGCCGATCCGTCAAAGTACCGTCATGGAAGGTGCGTGGTCCAACAATTTGACAGCTCATATCAACGCGTATATCAGATGAGGCCAGCTTCTCAAGCTGTGGGTAGGACAGGTGCAAATGAGGCGATGAAGAGTTTTCACTCGCCCATCGCGTTGGATCCGGACGCGCGCCAATCTACTCTACAACGCATGTGGTGCCTAATCTCGAAATGGCGTGCCAGTGTCATGGCTCTCTAGAACGACTACGAAGCTATCTCTATCCAAGTCCGTGTTACTCTCGCATCCCAGATTTGTCGACTTTTACGAACAGAATGAAAGACCCGACAAGAACATTCCCGGGATTCTGCCAATCCTGGAAATCCTTCCATTTGCAGGGCACTGGCTTGTGGTCACACCTCGGTGAGTACATCAAACTATACGTTTGACACCAGCACTTTCTGACGCTAATCAGATGGGGCGATCACACTCTAACTCCATGGTTTAAGAGTGTTAAAGAAATTCTTTCCATGATACACTCTCTATTGTCGGGGTTGGCGTTCTTGCACGGCTCCGGCATCGTGCATCGAGTAAGTGCATTCCGTAGCTATGCTGTCATACACTAAACCAAAGCTACCCATAGGACATTGCGCCACGTAATATAATGCTCAACCACTTCAGGCTTGATAGCCTGAATGGTGGCCACCCGCTACGATCAGCCTTGCGAAAGGATGGCCGAATGAAGTACGCCTTATTCGATTTCGATCTGGCCTTGATGTTGCCTGCATCTACACCGCGCGCGTCCTGTCGCTTGCCAAGAAAGGGTGGCTTCTTCGCCTCACTTGACGCTCCTCCGGATTTAAGGCAAGGTGAGTTTGAGTACGAACCCTTCGCATTCGATGTGGGGTGCTTAGGAACGATGTTCAGCACTTTCTTTCAAGTAAGTGCCAATCTTAGTGATTTGGTGATTTGGACCTTACCTTCGACAGCACTTGACTCCCATTGCGCCTATGTTGGCGCCTCTAATGGACGGCATGGTCACCTGGGATGTTCGCGCGCGTTTTACAGCGGAACAGGCTTTGCAGTTCTTTGAGCAGCACGTCTCAGGCCTTGACGAGAACATGTTGTATGCGATTCCACGGGACTCCGAGTACCAAGAATATGACTACTGGTCTGAACTTTCGCCCGACTTCGTTCGGAAATGGGCGCATCTACGCATACCGCCGGAACCGATTACAAGGAAGATGCTGCGCTGGATCTGTCGTTATCGAGTTTGCGATATGCTCGTGCAAAGGATTAGACGCATGGTTCGCAAAGTGGAGCTTGGACCCTTTTCGTGATCGCCGTGATGCACATCTGTGCACATCGATGCCGAACAAGAGACTTATTCTTCTCATACCGTAATGCGTGACAAGAGATCCCTTTTGTCCTCTGATGGTGGCAGGGTATAGATTCGCAGCGCACATTCCTCCTTCATCATTCCTCTATTTCTCACGATTCACAACCTCCTCCCAAATATGCTGAATCTTGAATCAAACACGAACACTGATGGTCTCTCACCCACTCTCCGAGATCTTCTTGGACAATATAATGCTCTCAACCCCGAAGGTGTTTGCTTGATTTTATTTGACGTATTCGGAAAACTAATGTAACTCGGCTTTGTAGACAGAGCGTTATTCATGGCTGAGATGAACGCCTCTTCTGCCTTTATTTCAACCTCCGCGAATAACGACGTCGGCATCAATTCCCTAGAACGTGATGTCCAGGACCAAGTCCCGAACCACTTTCCTTCAGTAGCCACTAACGGCCGTACCGCCTCACCAGACGGTAGCCCCATGAAGGTGGACAACACGAGTTTGCCAGATGCCAGTCCGGTGGTCGACGAAGAACTTCCAGCTCACGATGACTCTACCTCGGAAAGTCGCCTTTTCAACACCGCGCGACTTGAAGACAGATCCTCGGCGGAAATCGATACAAACCTCGTTTTCACTCAGGTTTGCGGCGCTTTGCTTCCTGCTTTACTGGATAAGGGTGGCATCCCTTTTCTGCGTCGCATTCGGCCTGCGTTGAAAAAGATAGCTACAGGAGAATTTCAGTACCCGACGTGGATGCCTGAAGATGCGGAAAATATGCCCGCTGATGTTCGCGAGCATTTCACCGCGTTAAAGATACCTCGTTTACGCGGATCTACAACGCCTTGTCTGCTCCTGCATGACTTGGGTTCTAGTTCCGACCAGGAAGTCGGAAAACTAGCAAAGATGCTCTCTACCTTCGTTGACATCGTACACCACAAGTGCGTGTGCTCCACTCAGATGATAACTGTACTAAAGTTTGCATTCAGATGTTTTGTCAATTGCTCTGGCTCAGGAAAGACCAGACTTTGTCTAGAGAGTCTATGTCTCAAGTATGGACTATACTTCACATGCGCGACCCCAGAACTCGCCTCAGACGGTGATGATGATCTTGGAGGCCTTAGACCTCAGATTGGGTCTCGTGATCTCTCCTCTGTGGCTGACACTTTGATCAACGACAAGTCATTTACGCAGAATCTGAGGGACGCCAGTGTCCAGGACCCTATAGCCGCAGGGAAACTCAATTCCAAGATTGCTGCTCCGTATTTCGTTAGGGTCCTAGTCACGCGTCTGATCATATTCCTCGAATACCTTGGCTGTCTTTCCAAGGATCAGTTGCACAGTATGAACGCGAAGCGTGCTTGGATGTATCTTCAGGCCCAGCCTTTCCTCGATGACGATATTCCCGACGTCTTCGCGTCATTCGCCCGCCACGTTGTTCCGCAACACTATGACAAGACGGTTGATCCTGTATCGGTGATATGCAAGCAAATAGGTGTCATGCTTGGTTGTCGCGATAACTTGCTTTCTCTCCCGATCGTCATTGATGAAGCGCAAGTGGGAGCGGGAACCCTTGGGGACGCGTTTCTCTCCTCGGCCAGCATCAGGCATGAGGTCACCGAATTGCAGACAAGACCCATTCTACGGGAAATCGTCTGGTCGTTCGCCACTATTGATATCAAGGTGGCGGATCAGAATGATTTTCACGAAGAGATTCAGCACCACAGTGCTCCGCGAAACTACGAACCTCATGTCATCATAACAGGCTCTGGACTTTCTCGAGAAGTTGCCTCGACGGCTTACGTTGGCGTTGGTACGCCCAAAGTGATGGAGACAGTAACCGACACAGGTGCTTTTGCGATCCAAGAAAAACAGCAGAGGTACTTGAGAAAATATTTCCCTTCCGCCTGGTTGGATCATGAAGATGGAGAGATCTTGCAATACCGAGCCTGGATCTGGCTACGCGGAAGGTGAGTTCAGTCATTCAGATACACTGTTTGAGCTTGATTCCTTACTATGTCGATCAGGCATAGGTTTACTGCGTCTTTCATTGAATATACCCTTCGGAATTGGCAACACGCAGCGTTGCATGGCAACGTTTTGTTGAATATCTTTGTTGCTGGTCTGTCAGGTAACTTCGAACCATGGGATGCGGTCCGATATCCTATGAATTTGGACGGTGTTTCTAAACCTAAGGATTGGGACATCTTGGCGCAGCTGAATAAATTGCGTAGGTCATGACTCCAGGTGTTATCGGCTCATTGCTTACGATTCAAACAGCACCCTCGTTCAAAGTTGGCATTCGAAAGGAGATGTGCGACTACTTTATACGCAACCAAAGACCTGCCGCCATCTACGATGCGACCGAAGAGGATATTCAGTCCGGTATCGGGCTTGTCCACCGCTTTGGAGGAGAGATCAGGATCATTATCAGCGAGCCGCTGATTTGTCTTACTCTCTTTACCTTCGTAAACGAACCCTTTTCAAAGACAACCCAGGGCAAACCGGCCGAAATACAGACTCCACTCCACGAGCACCTTGTTCAGCAAGCATCCTCCAAAGTCGATCGCTTCGCGGACCTACTGGCCTACTACTTCTCCGCTGCATTTGAGGAACCACGACCATTAAACGAAGTGTTCAACATCACGTGCGATGGAAATCGTGCTTTGGGCTGTTATCTTGCTCAGTTGGTGACTGTTACGCGTATACCAGCGTCGGATGGGAGTGTAATCGAGGTAGAGGGTGCACATCAGTTTTCGAGCCAACGTCCTGGATATGCGGGTCCTCTTGGATATTGTGCTCTGGATGATAGTACGGCACCGCGAGATGAGTGGGGCACTCATCTTTTTCAAAACCATACGCTTCCTAGTCCTGCACCCATCCTGTTTCCTGGTCATCATATGGGACCAGACCTTCTCTTCCTGCTCAAACTCCGCTCGCCCGTCGATTCGTCGGAGGTATCATATTTATGGGTCGCTGTTAAGGCCACACTTTGTCATGACAAGCGAGTCCCTATAAGCATCGTTCGAAGTGCAATTCAAGTCAGTGACTCCAGAGAACTTTTTCATGACCAAGGTGAGTCAAGTCTTTCGGACACGCTCCTGCCCTAATCAATTTACTTATCAGGATGGAGAATGGCATGCACAGTATGAGCCACACTCCAAAACCATGAAAGGTTTTGACGATGGGCTCCCGGGGCCACCGACGAAGGGAACGGGCACATACCACCTCCTCCGAGTGGTTTGCGGCTACCCAGCAGTCGTTGGCCCACTCAAGGCTGCGGATATTCTGGATAATGGCAATCATCCCATCGCCACGCTAAACGTCGATCAATTCAAACTCTTCACCAAGGAGCGCGAATACCAGACTAGTACGAAAGCGCGAGCTATATCGCAGAAGAAGGAACATAGTCGCGCGGCCGGTGTTGCTAGTCGGAAGAGTAGTAAACGGAAGCCTTCTAGCGCAAAGAAGAAAGGGTATCCGACTCGTGCAGTTGTGCCATCTGAGGGCTCGCGTCCTCGTCAGACGAGAAATTCGATGAAAACAGCCATACTTTGATTATTGATAACCACAAGCAGCATGTAATACATAGATGTACCGCATCAATGCCCTGACTTCACTCATGTTCGAGACGCGTTGGAAAGCTTAGTCCCAGCGACATCGTCATAAATGTCATACAGTACCAGGTCGTCTTACGCACGATAACGACCGTGACAAATGGAGGATGAATCAACACGCATGAAATGCGCAAGTCCACAGAATAAGTACCTCTCGTGTCGCGCTCGCGGCAATCTACAGACGAGAATATTGAGCGCCCATGACGACAGTTTCGTTAGACAATGAAACTTTCACCCAGTGAACTACACAGATTTTACACCTAGTAATAGGCATTAGCAGAAATGAAGAGCTGTCGCGTACACTTTGAGCTCAAATGGATTGGCAAAATCGTAGCAGTTGCTAGACAAGCCTGTTTTGAAATACTATACATTACGAATTCCGAGTCCTTCGTCCGAGTTCCAATCATCCGAGGTATGAGTTATACACTATCCGCTATGAGCCTCGCAGGATTCTCGACATACGAGCGCCAGCACTCCACAAACGCGGCCAATTCAGCACCTTCCACGACTCGATGATCCCCACTCCAGCTCACGCCAAGCTTCAGCCGCCTCTCGCCCTTCCCATCACCACGGTTCACGTCCCAAACCCACTTGGCTCGCCCAAGGGCAACAATGGCGACTCCCCCTCCCGGAACAAGCACGGGAGAGGCATAGTCCCCATCACCAATGGCCCCAACATTCGACACCGTCAGCGTACCACCACGCTTGGGCATCTCCTTTGGCGTAAGGGCACACGGTATCTGACGCCCTAGATGCGATAGATGTTTTAGCGACGACGCAAGACCGTATATCGTTTGCGTGTCAACTGCTTGTAGCGTCGGAGTGTACAAGCCAGAAGGGGTGGACAATGCGATACTGATATCAGCATGGGGACGGACGGTCAAGGTCGGCTTCGCATCGGATGCCTGCGAGGGCGTCACGGAAGAGCGGAAAAGCGGCCATTCAATCATGGATTTGGAAAGCATCTTGAGGAGGATAGGGAGATAAGTGAGACGCGTAAATTGTTGATCCTCTAGCACTCGTGTACCATTTGGGGCAGGATATATAGAGGACGGGTCGACAGCGAGAAGAGGAGGGGCAGTAGACGAAGTCGGGCGATAGTGTTCCGGGATATGGGCATTGAGGGTGGGAAGGAGCTCGTAGAGGGAGGTGATGTCCAAGCTCGTAGAGTATCCAAAATGGGGTACTTCAAGACTCTGCACGAATAGTAATAAGGTTGAAGTGTGAGTTTACTTGGAGCACAAACGTACCTTGACCATGGCTTTCCACATTCCATAACGCGTCCGAGTGAGCTCTACGATAGTGTCCTGTTCCGTTTGGATGAAGGAAGACGTTCCGGGCGATTTCCCAGCTAAAAACGCATCAACGTCCTTCTTCTCGACTCGACCATCGCGTCCGCTGCCAGGAAAGACTTGAACAAGATCGACACTGTTTTGCCGAGCGTAATGACGGACAGAAGGAGTCGCCAAGATATCCGAGCTGCTGCTGCTCAACGGCGAGGAGTTATTTGGATCCAACGGATGCAATCGTCGCGCCGGCTCACTTGGAGGTGAAGGTTCCGGCTCTGGCTGCTTCGCCTGGACGGGCGTCGAAGGTTCAGGCTCGACTTTTTCCGCTGCGTCGTTGTCGTCCTCGTCGACTTGTATGATACATAATCCGGAGCCGACTTTAGCAATGTCGCCCTCCTTGACAAGCAAGTCAACGACTACTCCGTCAAATGGGCTCGTTATTTCGACGCTGGCCTTGTCACTTTGGACTTCGCATAGCGGGTCGAAAGCTTGTACTGTAGACTTGGTTTCTACACTCCTGTAAACGATTCTAGGGAATCAAATACACATCGAGCTGGGAGACGGCCGGAGCTTGACGAACCATTTGATGACCTCGCATTCTGTGATGCCTTCGCCAATGTCGGCGAGCTTGAACGTTCTCAGAGATTTGAGTAGGACTGAAGAAGTGTGAAGGCGGGAGGCGAGCAGAGGTCGGCGAAGGAGTAGACGTCGATACATGACGGTCGAAAGCAAGGCGTCGGAGGACCCCATGGGGTATTAAATAGGGTTATTTGAATTTCATTTAGTTACTCTTTCCTTCCTACTCCGTCGATGCTCAGAACATTAGACTATCGAAATTGCTAACTTGGCAGTACAGCAACTACACGCCCCTCTCGGTGCAAAATGTAATTATACTGGTTCTAGTTTCGCATCGGTTACTCATTCTGATTTCTTCTTAGTACTCTTACAATTTTGTTTTCTTCAAATAAACCTCCCAATTCCTCGCTGCCTCTGCATAAACCGTCTCCCAATCATTGCAGACCATCTCATAGCTCCTCCTCGCATTGGCCGCAGCATTCTTCGCAACCTCCAAGCCGATGTGTGGACGGCAGAGAATACTCTGCTGCAGATACGTCAAGCAATGCTGCGTCCTCTCTGGTGTCGACGGATGATCGCCACTGTACTGCCGACGCAGCACGTCGAGACACTGCAATTGATGAAAAAGCGTCACGGTGTACGGTTCTGGTTTGTCGCGGTCTGTCTGGAGATGGACAAGGTGTCCAGTCGATGGTATGAGCTTTGCGAACTCTTCATCTGATTCTGGACCATCTATCGGATAATGCACCGTCTCGCCCTCGTAGTGCAGCGCTACGGGATTGCGATACGCTGGCTGCCACTGAAGCGTGGACTCATCCCTTCTGGTACGGGTTGGATGGAAAGTTAGGATATGGAGGAGGCGCGGGGAGATGGCGGCAATGAGAAGGATAGTCACCAGCGCTGTGATCCATGTTACAGTGCCCTGGACAAGGTGTGCCATGGCAGATACAACAATCTGGAGACCTGCCTTTTGAGCGGTCCATTGAATGGAACAGGGCGATCTGTCAAACCCGCCCTTTCAGTCCTTCCGGTCCAGTTGTGATGCTCGCGCTTATCTGTTACTCCCTCTGACGCTCATGAAGAACGAGCGCGCAACAAACTATCTCGTGCTGGTATTGCTCGCGCTCAATGCTGGAATCACAATCTGGCACGGCGATGTCTACCAAAAGCTCAAAGCGAACAAGAAACGTATGAACCTCCAAATTATCATCACCACTTCCATCTAACTTCTGTTCTCTAGCCTCGTATACATATCATGGCACATCGATTCCCCTCATACATCCCATGTCCGATACCCTCCCACTTGCGTCCTTGACGCTCCAAAAATCCGTCCACTACCAATGGTCTTCCATGGATAATGCAACACGCGACGAGTGGTACAGTCTCCTACACTACCCCTCTCTGTCCATCCTCAGCGAACCACACCGCATGACCATCACATCGTGGTACCACAATCTCCACTGTATATCCCAAATCCGCACCGCGATTGCCCGCCCAGACGATCCCGTCGCTACTCGCCATCACTTCAATCATTGCCTCCAGTACCTGAGGCAGCTGCTGCTCTGCGGCGCGTCAGATATGCTGGAAAAAGGCGACTGGATGGAACGGGAGGACAGAGTCGGTCCGGACGTTGTTTGTTATGATTGGGAGCAGGCATTCGCGACGTTGCGGGGAGAACATGATGCGTTTCGAGAATGGAAAGATCATGGACAACCGTTGAACTAGAGTTCCTCCATTTTACCTAGAATATGTACAACACTGATTCAACTCATTGAATTCTTTGCCCCAGGGTACCAGAGTGCCCTAGAGGACACTTGATCAGACGTTAGAGAATCTAGATTTGATAGGACGATGATAAAAAAGTCAATAAGAACCGTCGATGTCTCGGTCGAACGAAACGGACCTCAGCGCAAAATTGCTATAGGGCAGCGCCTCCGGCAGTCCCTTGAGCTTACGTCGACGAGGATATCCCCAGGCCAAAAATCGCCCATCACGAACTACGCCAGTGAAGGCGCGGCGATGACAATGAAAACTTACATTAGCACAAGAGCTGCCTGTACTTCCCCCCACCAGCGCAAAGCCACCCGATGAGAGATCCAACGGGGGATCAATAAGCGCATCCTTCCTACTAAGCGTGTCGCCCATCGACAACGTCCACCGCGGACGAACGTCTTGAGTTTGGCAGGCCCACAGTCGGCCTAATGACTATTCAGCGAGGATCGTTGTTGAAGACTTGACTCAAGCCAAACTAAGGCTGATACATACCATGTCAGATCTATCGACGCTTCGAACGACTTTACATTCCGGCGTCGAAAGAAAAAGACGGAGTGCAAAGCGACACTTAGATTTTTGCGAGGTCGGGGCAATGTCAACGTCTGGACAATCACATCCATTTATTCCCATCTTGGAGCCTTTCGATGCGAGCATATGCTCGCCTTCCCCAGCTGCCGTTCTATTCTGAAATTGTTGATGCACAGAATGAAAATTGATGACAACAAATGCGATATTGAATACTACTGTAGCATGGACCTCCACATTGTACAGTTCAAGAAGGTTAAGAAATACAACACAAGAGGTTAGCTTATTTACAGCTTGTCGTAGTATGTATCGAGAGAAGGAATGTCGGGCTAGATTAGATATGTGAGCCTGGAGGATACCTGAGAAAAGGCGCTCGCTTACCTTGAGACCCTTGCGTGTTCGGATGCCAGTTACGAGTTCTTCGAGCTTGGAACCCTTGTCGAGAGGAGCTGAGGCATGCAATTAGTAACGAGACACAGAACACAAGTTAGAGCGCTTACATCCGTTCATCAGCTCCCAGTGGTCGAACACACACTGCGGGAAGGCCTGGCCGGCGGTGTGTTGTCGGAGTTCACCGTTGAAGCCAAAGGACTCCATGACAGGGAGGAAAGCCTTGACAGTGAACATGGGTGTTCCTGGCCTCTGCTCTTCGCTGAAGACCTGTCCACGACGCTTGTTCAAGCAAGAGTAGATACCACCAATGGCGTTTTCGGGACATTGGATTTCGACTTGAAATACGTTAGGTTTGCTGTCTCCACGACCACGAATGAAAGCGTACCCTGATATATGGGCTCCTGGAGACCGGGGGTGGCCAACAAGCAAGCAGCATAGCAGACACGACGACATGTGGGAATGATTTGTCCTCCACCGCGATGAATGGCATCAGCGTGTAACTGTATACTGTCAGCACAAAGAATGAACGCGATTGCCAACTTGACTTACCGTAACATCAAGCACGTTAAATCGGATACCACGCATGTTCTCTTCAGCGCAGACACCTTCTTTTGTTGCCCACTGGAAGGCGGCAACGCAAGAATCCTTGATTTCGTTGAGGTACTGTACTCCTTTGGTGACATCGACCATCAAGTTGGGACCAGTAGTATCGGGGCCGAAACACCAAATCTTCCTGGCATCGGTAACATCCCAACCAAACTCGTCAGCCATAACACGGGCACGGGCCTTGAAATCGTCACGGGAAGAGACCTTGCCGTCCTCGATAGCCTTGGTGAGCTCCTCGTCTATGGGCATCGCCTTGACGTAGAGACGATTGTGCTTGTTCTGCGACTTCGACAGGGCGACAATGGAAGACTCAGCCCTGACGGTCTCGCGGTAGGGCACAACGGGGTCGGAGATCTTGAGGGGAACACCGGCGTGATCTTCTTGGAGATCCTATAACGCATGTCAACACGAAATAATATAACAAGAGAAAAAGTCGTCACCTTCAGACAGATTTCCAAGTGCAATTCACCAGCACCAGCAACGATATGTTCACCAGTCTCGTTGATCCATGCCTGCACGCAAGGGTCCGACTTGGAGAGACGCTTAAGACCTTCGACGAGTTTGGGGAGATCGGCAGCGTTCTTGACCTCAACAGCGACCTGGACGACGGGGGAGACGGAGAACCTCATGACCTTCATGTTGTGGGCAGTCTCGGACGTGGTCAAAGTACCGCTCTTCAACAAGAACTGATCGATACCGACAAGACCAACGATGTTACCAGCCGGGCAATCTTCAATAGGCTCGATGTAACGACCCATCATCAAGATTGTGCGCTGAATGGACTTGATGAAGAGGTCGTCCTTCTTTCCAGGAAGATAGTTGGGACCTTGGATACGGATTTTGGGACCGGACTTGACGGTACCCGAGAAGACACGACCAAAGGCGTAGAAACGTCCTTTATCGGAAGTCGGCACCATCTTGGATACGTAGAGGACAAGAGGACCCTTGGGGTCACAATCCCTGATACCGATGGCGGACTCGTCGTCCATGGGACCCTCGTAAAGGGTCTCTACACGGTAGCGCTGAGCGGTGGCGGGGGACGGAAGGTTGATGACTATCATCTCCAAGAGGGAGTCACCGGCGGGAAGGAATTTGCGCATAACGACCTTAAGGAGGGCCTTGCCTTCGAGGTCGCGCTCTTCCTGGGTCAGCTTGACGTCAAGCTTCTCCAACATGGGGCCCATGGCGTCCTTCTTGAAGTTCATGACGGCATCGAAGATTTTGAAGATGGGGTCGAGAACGAACATGTTGAAGGCACGTTCGAGCTGCTTGCCGTTGTCGGCGGTGCCTTTGGTGGTCCACTTCTTCGTGGCAGGGTTAAAGTAGTTGTCGCCCCAGAGCTTGAGCATCATCTTCTCCTTGTCTACACCGAATTTCTTGGCGTAGCGAGCGGCGAACTGCCTAAGAGTGAAACCCCATCCGTGAAGACCCGAAGCGAAGGCGACGGTACCCTTTTCAGGATACACCTGGACATCACCGAGAGTCTCGTCGTGGTAGGTGGAAATGATGACGTTGACAGACTCGACGGTACGCTGGAAGGACTGGAAGAGGGATTCCTTATCGACCTGCAACTCGAGAAGGGCGCGATCGACTTTGTTGATGACAACGACGGGCTTGATACGCTCGGTCAGGGCTTGACGGAGCACAGTTTCTGTCTGCACGCAGACACCCTCGACACAGTCAACAACGACGAGAGCACCGTCAGTGACACGGAGGGCAGCGGTGACCTCTGATGAGAAATCGACGTGTCCGGGAGAATCGATCAAGTTGATCAAGAACTCGTTTCCTGGCGATATGTCAGAAAAACAAGTTCATGGATCATGAGCATGATCGAACCTTCGGTCTTTTGCTTGATAGAGGACAGTTCCTCCTTGTCCACCTCGAAATACATGGAAATTGCGGTGGACTTGATGGTAATACCACGCTCTTTTTCGTCTTCTCTTGTGTCGGTAAACCGCATGTCACCAGCCTTGGCTGAGGCAATGATACCGGCTTTGGAAACCAGGGAGTCGGTGAGTGTTGACTTTCCGTGGTCGACTGTAATGTATCATGAGAGCGATTCCGGTGAAAAATTGCAGCACTCACCATGGGCGATGACACTCATGTTACGAATATTCGTAGGCTTGTCCATAAGGCCACGAATCTGATCTGCGCGATAGTACGAGCATTACAACGACGAAATAGATTGGATTTCTGTACGACTTGCCTACGGTGAAGTTACTGCAAGACGAAAAATTTCCATCAGTACCGAGCAGATAAGCGAGCAGAGCAGGACGTACACCATGGTGTCTAGATTTTACAGATAGCGCTAGGAAAAGGTTTTAGGACAACCTCAGTTGTCTGCAGCAGTCGTACAGCCGTGGAACAGTGTGAGATGATGTATTTTCAAGGCGGTTACCAATATGTCTTATCGATCAGCTTGAGGGCCGGCCTTATATACAGACACGTGATGTTTTTTTGCGGGACCGACGCGCCACTCAAGTCAGTCTTCGGCGCCGCTCTCCAACTTGGGAGGAAACGGAAGCGCAAGACAATGGACCAAGGACGTGTACCTGTCGATTTCTGATAAGGAGTGACTCTGTTTTGAGACAAGGACTGACAACTCGCAAGCGCAAACGGGATACAGTCTATAGGCCTAGGCCGGATCCAGCTTTGAGCGTGGTGAATAAGCTTCGATATCCTGCCTCGAATACGCATCGCTATCTCCGAATCATTGGCATTTCCTTAACAATTAGGTTGTCCGCTCAAATGACTTGAAAGTTGCCAGCCGCTGAGTGTTCGTAAAACGGTCATCAATTGTGAAAAAAGTCCAAGCCAAATCTCGATGGAAAACTACTACTATCGGAGCCAACACCATCCTTGCCTTCCAAATTGCGGAAACTATCTACTTGTTGTAGTAGCAGATGTAGTGGTCACCGCAAGGACCGTCACCAGAGTTGGGGTAGTTGAAGCGCCAGCGGTCGCTAATACACACGGCTCAATGTCTAGTTCACCGCTTGCATAAGGAGAGCTTACCCTTCATCGACCATGTCATCTGGGTTACCCCAGCTCTGGTCACCATGTCGGCTGCCTCCTTTGCCAATGTAGCAAATGTCTATGAAAGAGTTAAGTTTAACGCGACTTCGCTAGAGCGCGAGTCTTACAGTGTCCGGGGCAGGCATTGCTGTGGCCATCGGTGGAGCCAAAGTTCAGCTTCCACCGGTCACCTTGGTCAACGACAAGGTCGGGATTGCCATACGAAGTCTCGCGCTTCGTAACCACGTCCTGAAGACACAAATCGTGAGGAACTACTACAACATCAGAAAACGATAGCACATACAGACTCGACGATGGGGCTAGGAAGAGCAAGAGCACCGAGAACAAGAGTCGTCAATGCGATGAAAGAAGTGGAGAAATGCATTGCGTTAAGAGGTTGAGAGTGAAGTGATTGAAAGAATCAAGTGAAGAAAACTGCGAAAGGAGCAGAATGAAGAAGCAGGACATAAACGACGGCCTTTTATAAGAGAACAAAATGCCAAGTCCCGCCTGATACGGTACCGCCTCGTGCAAAACGGTGTTCGTTACAAGTTGGCCATCAGCGCTCAGCAGTGTGAAATGGTTGAACAGCCGTAAGTAAATGTCGCCAAGTAAGCTGTATGGGGTATTTTACTGAAACTGGTAAATGAAGCGCGCAAGCGTTCCCAAAAAGGCGTTGAAGCTCAAGCGCTTGCGGATGTCTTTCCGACGAAGAGAAATGAGTATGACCAGCTCCGGAAACACGAAACGAGTAGTATTGAGACCCTGAAAACGCGAGTAGTTCGTGTAGACATCGCTACCCATTATCAGTTAAGCAGCGAGTGGTAGAGGAGAGAACAAGTCGATGAGGCGCCACAGTCAAGACTCTTTTCCGCAGGGCGGACGCATCCAGAGTTTTGACAAAGCACATTGAGGCGAGTCCAGGTAGACGTCCCAAAGGAAGCTAGCGGCGTTTCAAGCTCACAGATATGTGCAGGGAAGCCGAAAAGCCTAAAACAAGGTGGTGGTTGAAAGAGCTGTGTTCAGGGACGAAATAACAACGGCAAATCTTGCGCCAATCCATACAAACGGCAATTCCCGTGCTATCTTGAACTCTCACTGCCACTGCCACTCCTCCAAACGTTCCATTTTCCCGAAGGCACTGGCAGTTTCTTGGCGCTGGATCGTATCTAGTCGTGTTTGAACAGAATAATTGGACGTCAGATTCGAGGCGCACGAAGGCTTGCGGCAGTACTTCAACACTACTACCGACTCGGGTTTCTCGCTCTGCGCAAATGAATACGCGAAAGGACACCTTCATCGGCGGGTATCGCGATCCTACGAAGCGACTTATCGGAGATCTTGCAACGTCATCATACGCAGGTTGGCTCTGAAAATACCTCTTTTGTCTACTCGTTCGAGGAATTTTTTCTTTACTTCGCCGTCTGCCGCACGTACGAGATGCGTACCAGCGGCGCCGATCCACGATACTTTACTCGGACGAAATGGTCCGTACTTGTCGCTGTGTCACGTTGGTATCATCGGACCACCTGGACTCTCTGCAGAATGTCTTGCCGATAATGCAGGCCTCAACCCGTGTTCCGCGATGTTCGTGGACTATAGCGGTACTTTTTCCTGTGTATTTGTCTTCTCTTTTTGTTTGAGGGTGCAGGAGGCTCCACAATCCTTTTGTATAAAAGGCCATCGTTTTCGTCCTACTTCCTCATTCTGCTCCTTTCGCAGTTTTCTTCACTTGATTTCTTCAATCACTTCACTCTCAACCTCTTAACGCAATGCATTTTTCAACTTCTTTCATCGCATTGTCGACTCTTGTTCTCGGTGCTCTTGCTCTTCCCAGTCCCAACGTCGAATCTGTAGGTGCTCTCGTTTTCTGGTGTTGTATTAGTTCCTCACGATTTGTGTCTTCAGGACGTGGTTACGAAGCGCGAGACTTCGTATGGCAATCCCGACCTCGTCGTTGACCAAGGTGACCGGTGGAAGTTGAACTTTGGCTCCACCGATGGTCACAGCAATGCCTGCCCCGGACACTGTAAGACTCGCGCTCTAGCGAAGTCGCGTTAAACTTAACTCTTTCCTAGACATTTGCTACATTGGCAAAGGAGGCAGCCGACATGGCGACCAGAGCTGGGGTAACCCAGATGACATGGTCGATGAAGGGTAAGCTCTCCTTATGCAAGCGGTGAACTAGACATTGACCCGTGTGTATTAGCGACCGCTGGCGCTTCAACTACCCCAACTCTGGTGACGGTCCTTGCGGCGACCACTACATCTGCTACTACAACAAGTAGATGTTCTTGGAAGCCTGGGTTACATACGAACGCACCATATTTAACGTATCCTCGTAGTGTGGGCTCTTATTTGATTGTTTCTTTTTTAAATGACTTCGTCTGAGTAAGGCTCTATCGTCTTGCCGAACTGGACCGTCCGGACAAATATGTCACTAAATGTCTGCCCAGCGGTGCAGTAGCCTTGAGCCTTGGCAATGATTGATTGAGTCGCCGTCCAACTCGGAACGTCAACGGCAGGTCACGATGGCTTTAACCGGAACCATCTTGGCCCTCACCGGTCACCGATCACATATAAGCTAACCCGTGTGTCGCCAGTTGGCTGTCTGTAACCGTATCTTAGCTGTCGCTTTCTAGCAATGCTGAGGACGCGCCCAATTTGCGGCTACTTGTTCTCCTCGGGACGATCACTACGCGCCATGTCGTCGACGACACAATCATTACCACTGGATCCGCCTTCCCCAGATGTCGAAGCGCAACTCTTCCAGGATAGGGTTACAGATATGGAGGCATTCTTCTCGAGTCCGCGATTCGCCAACATCAAGAGGCCCTACTCAGCCGCGTCTGTCGTGGTCAAACAGGGCTCGCTTCCTGTGGTCCCCCTCCCCGCAACATTACTCGCTGACAAACTCTTTGGCGTGCTTAACCGTGCCGCGGAAGCAAAGAAACCTGTTCATACTATGGGCGCTATCGACCCCGTTCAAATGACGCAAATGGCTCGCCACCAAGAGATCGTCTATATATCCGGATGGGCCGCGTCCAGCGTTTTGACGACCGCAAGTAATGAAGTTGGACCCGATCTTGGGTGCGTCACCTTTCAACATGCCAGTTTCGTGCGAGCTCAACGGGATGCATAGTGACTATCCTTACACGACCGTGCCCAATCAAGTCCAACGGATATTCCGCGCTCAACAACTACACGACAAGAAACATTATGATGAGCGCATGAGCGCCTCTCCCGAAGCCAGAGCGAAGATGGAATACGTCGATTATCTACGGCCTATTGTTGCTGATGCTGATACCGGGTACGCCTCGTCTGGAACGACGTGGCATGAAGCTCATCTACGCTGTTTAGACACGGTGGTCTATCCGCTGTGATGAAACTTGTCAAACTCTTCGCCGAATCTGTACTGCACTTTCTCTTTTCTCGTACTTCCCGCTCATGCCCTTGACAGGGTGCAGCTGGTATCCATATGGAGGACCAACTTCATGGTGGGAAGAAGTGCGGACATCTAGGCGGCAAAGTTCTCGTACCAACGTCAACTCACATTTCTCGCCTGGTCGCTTCCCGGTTCCAATTAGACCTGATGAAGTCGACGATGCTTCTCATTGCACGAACAGACTCGGAATCCGGCAAACTGCTCTCTTCGAATGTGGATGTCGCGGATCAAGAATTCATACTTGGAACGACAAATGAAGACAGCAAAGCTCTTGCGCAGGTTTTATCGGAAGCTGAGGCTTCTGGTGCCACCAATGCGGATATCGAAGAATTAGAGGCCATTTGGACGTCACAGCACCCCTTGTGCACATTTAATGAGGGTGAGCGCGGATGTACTCCTTCATCCGACCATCATTGACAGGGTTCAGCGGTCGAGAAGGCCTTCAATAACTCTGCTATTGAAGACAAAACCGCGGCTTATGATTCGTACCTCAAGGCAGTCGTCGATAAATCTACTGATGACGCTCGTAGCGTCGCTGAGGATATCCTTGGCCACAAAGTCTTCTGGAATAGCGACCGTACGTCTTCTGTTCTTGTTCATCGAGTTGTCAACTAACACCTACGTCGACAGTCGCACGTACGAAGGAAGGTTACTATCATTGTACTGGCGGTATTGAGGTTGGTTGCCATCCTACATACAGGCGTTTCTCACATATTCGGATTGTAGCCCGCGATAAAGCGAGCTATGGCCTTTGCGCCTTACGCCGATCTGCTTTGGCTAGAGACAAAGAAGCCTGATTTGGAGCAAGCGCGATTCTTTGCTCGTAAGATACGGGAGACGTATCCTGGCAAGTGAGTTCATGCATGTTTCTCTTTGTGGTCCTCTCGTTGAGCCTCGAGTCAGGATGTTCGTGTACAACCTTAGCCCGAGTTTCAACTGGTCCGCACATGGGTTCTCAGGTAGGTCGCGTTTTATATATCATGAGCTTTAGTTTTTGACGTTGAAACTAGATGCTGATTTGAAGAACTTCGTGTGGGACCTGGCGAAGGAAGGGTGCGTTGCTCGTTTATCGTGGACTCCCGACATCTAATGCAGTATCTCAGTTTCGTGTTGCAGTTGATATCACTCGCTGGTCTACACAGTGGCGCAGCGGCGACTGGCGAGTTGCTTCTTTCCTCTGGTGATTTGTATTGATACATATCAATTTCTAGCTGAGCTTGCAGCCCGCTATAAGGAAGACGGTATGCTTGCTTACGTAGAACTCGTCCAGCGTAAGGAGAAGGCTATTGGTTGTGACGTCCTGACGCACCAGAAATGGTTTGTCCTTCATCTTTCGCCAGCTTAACACTCATCTCATGTTCTCGAAGGAGTGGCGCCAATTACATCGATAGTATTCTATCGACGGTTTCATCTGGTTCCTCGAGCACATCTTCTATCGGAAAGGATTCGACGGAGCACTCCTTCTGAAAGGCTTTCAGTAATCTTACTTACACTGTGTATCGAGCATTTTGACTTGCCTTAAAACGATGTATCAATTACCTAGCAGGATCACTCTAACGTCCTAAAACAAAGTCATCCAATCAAGAGATCAGAAGTGACCTATGAAGGATCTTGTATGGATCTTCCCAATTAATCAACAACTTGACTTGTACTTTCTGTGGCGTGAAGCTTGTCAGCACTGGTTGAACATTTGAAGCAACACTATTGAATCAAGAGTCAACGGGATACAAGTACATAATGTAGATAGTACGAGATCTAAAACAGTCATGGTCCTCCATCCCCATTGTCAGTCCTAGGGTTAGGGTTGGGACCCTCTTCCGACCAAAACAAAGAGGCCCACCCAGCCAGAGTGGCCAAAGTGGGACAGGAAAATATTGAGACGGTGCATAAGCCGAAGCCTATACAAGCCGCAGACACCCTCTGTATGGACAGGGTCGCCGTGCTATGAAGGATCTCCACGGCCCATAAATCCGGGACATGAAGGGACTTATGCCATCAAGGTAAGTATGAGTTGTTGAGATGTTGGATGGAGGGCTTTATACTGTTGATGGTGCGCACGGACCATGTGCAGGGCTGGTGCTTTGCGCACGGACCACAAGCGATCATGAATCGGGTGATACTGTTACACTCTAATTCTTGCTTGGAATATCCTCTGAGCGCGTAAAGCAACATCGCTGTTTACTACCCACTCGTAACTCAGTTGAACATTTTTGTTTCCCAAAAAGGATAATCACCATGTAGAGACGTCCTCGATCACTCGGCCCAGACTCAGCCTTTGCCACTTGACCACAACCATCTCCAGTTGATCTCCAGTCTTTGACTCTTACTACTTGCGCGTTGTAAACGACTTCAGTCTAGTATGTCAACGCGTCGACAGCGCAATAGGTCGCCTGACGCGCCCTCGAAGCGCTCAAAGACGCACGACAATGAGGAGGTCATTGACCTGACCAGCGACGGGCCCGGGCCCCAAGATGACGAGGATCTTTCAGATATTCTGCTTCAAATCGATGCTATGGAGAAACAAGCTGAAAGCAGTGGCGCGGCAGCAGAGTCCGATGAGGCGCTAGCGCGTCGCCTTGCTGCTGAATGGGATGTAGAGGAGAATAGAGCGGGCGCGTCGAGTTCTTCAGGTTTGACTCGAGCCACTCACATTGATGACGACGAAATTCTGGCGCGTCACCTTGCAGCAGAGTGGGATAAAGAGGATCCGCCGTCTTCCCAAGAGACAGAGGAAGCTAGCATTGAATTGGGCAAATTTGAATCACTGTTTACCGGAAGCCGGCCTTGCAGTAAGTGCGCCAAGAATATCTCTCCTTCAAGAGGCTTTGTAAGGTTATTGTTGTCTCAATGTCTCTTTATTAACTAATGTGGCGTAGGTGCTATTCGCATCATCCGACTTAGACGCATTGCCCCCTACTCTTACAGCTCTACTCCACGCGCCATGCCGAGTCTGTAAAATCAACCACTGCAGAGCCTGTTTCACACCCTTGAAATGCTTGTCGTCCTGTAAAGGTATAGCCAAGAACGCCACCTGTACCGTTCATCTATGTTGTCCAAAAGTACGAGCAGTGGCATTATTCGAAACTTTGGCCTCATTCGACAAAATCTTTATTGCTGAGAAAGAGAATGCCAAGAAAAGGATCAAATCTGCGCAACAGACCAGTAAGCCTGTGTCTTCAGTCGGTCCCGGTGGTACTGGTTATGGCCAGGGCAGGGAACACCATGTGCACACGCACAATGGCTCCCGTGGCGGCACTAACGAGAGCAAGCGTAAAGGGAAAGGTCAGACGACCGATACTGAATCCCAGTGGGATGAAACGGTTGTGACCATGCTGCATCTCATCACGAAACTCTTGCCAGAACCATATGCCCAAATACCACAGACCTTCGACTTACTGCCTCATGCATCCATTGGCCAGCTTCTCATTATGTCCCAAGTCCCAGATCTTCTCGCCGGCTTACTGCGAAATGATTCCATCTCAGACTGGACCGCGCGGAGTGCTACGTACCATGCAATGTTAGCGCTCCTTCGCCGCATGGGCGACTGCGAACTCACCATCCGGGTTCTTCTGGAGCCTCGCAAGGTGCGATCACACACGCCAGGCTTGGAAAGCTGGATGTGGGGCGAGGAAGAGATGACTTGGGTCACGTCCCGAAAAGGCGAAGTCGAAATGGCTCCGCCTCTCTATGACTACTTTAGGAAGCTCACGATTCAAAGCAAGGCCTTCATAAAGGGGGCATCCAATGTAGTTGCGGGAGATGAGGACGTATTGGATTCCATTGCCTCTGGTTCTTCGCTTTGTGGCGATATAATTGCAGCGAACGATGATATGGAACGCGCCATCTCTCTCCTCGGACTTTCTTCTGACGCTTCACTGCAAGAGACTTCGCCTAGAAAGGGAAAGGGGAAAGGACGGGATATCACTGTAGAAATGGAGAAGAAGTACTCCCAAGCATGCGAGCGCCTTGCGTTCAAGTACGTCGAGCTTACGAACAGTGATAAAGTCGCAGCGAATGCCAGCCGGCATAAAGCGTACAAATCTGCATTGGCTATGAGTCAGCCCGAGAATGGAACGCGAAACCCCAAGGATCGTGTCCACCTTATCCGGGAAGAAGCAGTGATGGCCACCAGTCTTCCACCGGGAATCTGGGTGCGAATTGACGAAGTTCGGAATGATATCCTGTACGTGAGAAGCCACCTCTTTTAGACAACAACATGCTGATGCGCCGCCGTGTACTAGGAAGATAATGATAGCAGGACCTGAAGGCACGCCATATGCTAATGGCCTATTCGAGTTCGACTGCTTCATGCCGTTGGAATACCCGCGTGTTTCTCCACAAATACATCTATGCACGACTGGTGGGGGGACCGTGGGGTTCAATCCCAATTTGTATAATGATGGCACAGTCTGTCTGTCACTCCTGGGTACATGGGCGGGAAGGTGTGTGTATGCGAACCAAATAGAACGGTTCTTTTGCTCACACGCGCCCCCCCAAAAGACCGGAAGAACAGTGGCAACCGTACAAGTCCACGCTTCTGCAAGTGCTCGTGAGCATTCAGAGCATGATACTCATCGACCTTCCGTATTTCAATGAGTGAGAATATTCTCTTTTCTGTGTGAACGTTCTTTTGAAGCTAGTTTGGTAGACCTGGAAGAGGCGCCGCCAAGAAAACAAGTGCTAGTACGGCTTATAATCGGGATCTAACAGCTCACACTACGCGGTGGGCGATTGTGGATTGGTTGAAAGAGGAACACCGGCGTGGAATTTGGGCGGTGAGTGGCTTCCTTTATACAGACTGATATGCTCATCTCTTTTCAGGATGTCATCGCGTCGCACTTCAAGATTCGCCAGGATACTATAAGGAAGACGTGAGTGGTATTATTAGCCGGAGCATTCTCAACAACTGAGGTTATCACCAGAATCGTCCAATGGGGCCGCGAAAACCCAGCGATACATACCTATCATGGTCAAAGCGTTCCAGATCGGTGGACAGCGAATTATGTGGCACATAAGGGTATTGGTGTCGATTTATTGCACGAGTTCGACCGCGGAATGGCGCTCATTCAAAAATGGACGTCTCGCGAATAGATACTTGGATATCTCGCCTCCGACAAGCTGAGTTGGATTTTGAGAAACTAGAATTGGTGCTACCATACACACATGGGCACGCGTATTTCGGAGAATGTATACCTAGAAACTCTAAACCATCGGATCTGTGCGTGCACAGAGGCTCTTTGAGGTTTAACTGTGTTGTTAGCTTAACCCCGGGGATCAAAAAGAGTTTTTGACACTTGTTTTCTAGTCGCTTCCAAGTTCATCGTATGAGAAAGCGACGACTTTACGTGTCGGTTCAATAACGAAGAATTCAGATATCAATTGAGATAACCGCCGCCTCGGGATTCGTCAACTGGCATACCCTACGTCAAGGCGTTGTATTCGTATCACGGGGGCGTTCCTTCTGAGTCGTGTAAAGCACGAGTCGGGGAGGCGGAGATTAACTCGCGGCCCCGCGCCTCCGAGGCCCCGTCGATGTTGCGCCACCGATCACTTTGAAGAAGAAGCCCGAAAATCCGCGCGGGCAGTGTCACTCAGCGATGTATTTTGTTACCTAGTAACAAGCTACAAAGACAGGGATATTTAAGTATAGCATGTAATTGAAAGCAAGTTTTTGTTTGTACACCAATGTCGAGGAAAATGAATGTGGGATGTGAATGCGGTTCCATAAACTAAATGCAGAAGAGTCATCGAAAGCAGGAGAACGTAAAGGTCATAACAACAAGGCAAAAAAGTTCGTCACAAACGTAAGGACAACTATGAAATGGGTCCGTTCACATAACTCGGAAGGCGCCTGGTCGAGAATACAAACACACGATGGTAAGGAAGAGGGTTGTGCAGGCAATAGGAATGGCGAAAAGAGTCGCTATCAGGGAGACGATGCTATCAAGTGTGGGTTGCACAAAGGCGAGCTCATAGCTCCCGGCATCGAGCTTTTCAAAGTCGGAGGGGTAGTATGGACGGGATGGCGAAGGCGATAGAGGGTACAAGGGCTCCTCAATAGAATTAGCGTGATGGACAGAAAGCCCGAGGTCTCTATCCACGCGATCCAAGGTGAGCCCATTCAGCCACTCATCGGCGTCCTCCTCCGAAGAAACGCTGCCAGCGTCCCGCGGAACGACTACGACGTCCCGACAAAGCAACCGCCGCCGCCGCTCCTTTGCAAGGACAAGTTTGCAGTTGAAATCTTCAAGAACCACCGAAACAGCGTCCCATATGATCTCGGGCGACTGCTTGGGCGATGAAGCCCGGCCACCCAGGAAACGCAGCGATTTTCGGGAGAGATAGTACTCTAACCAGTGGAACCGATCGATGAACTGTTTGGGATTTATGGTGGACGAAGTAGGTTGTGTCACGGAGACGTTCTTGACTCTCCAGCCCCGCTGCAAGCACCCGCAGGCGCCGGAGAACTGCTCCCAGCTCCAAACGTCCTTGCCGTAGACGTCCTGATTATAAGCTATGCATTCTGGGCAGAGCAGCACGCGCAGGGTTGATTCATAGCGCTTTAGGGCAGATGCTGAACGGTCCATGAGCTGAGCGGTGATAGCGAGCAGGAGATGAGAGCGGATTATGGCAAGGAGTTCTGGGGGCAATGAAAGAAATTGAGATCGCGATATAACGATGGTGGGGAGGGTCGAACGCGCGACAATGGCCTGGTCGACGGTGCGAATTTCGTCGGAGAGATAGGCAAGGGCTGCATGCATGAGGGTAGATCGCGAAGTGATCACGGATGAAGAGGCCATCGTGGACAATGGGGGAGAGCCAAACAGGTAGGCTTTGTGAGCGGGCGTATATATACGAGTACGAGCATGGCCACCGGAAGCAGAAGAAAAGACTGGCAGATGGATCGCCTTATTTGGCGCGAGAACACGAAGGCCGTAATGATGACATGACGTGAACCTTCCGCGGCTTAAGCGACCTTGGAAGCAAAAGGATTCGGCCCTCCACTGTTCTGCGAACTGTCGCCGACTCGATAGTTTCCGTGGGGCGAGTCCATTCGGTGCCCGCCGGACACGCTGTGGCGCCCTGCCGGCCGTAGACACTGTTATCTCGCGAACAGCGTCGACGCAGACTCACACGTAATCATGCTCCCATTTCCCAAGTGACCGTAGCGGTTACTAGAGCACAGGCTTCCGAATCGCAGTCATGGGGAACGCCGAGGCCAGAATTTGGAAGGAATCAGAAATCGAGATACCCCCGTCAGTGGCAGAGGACAGCATAGAAAAGTACCGCAGAATGTACAGAACCACAGTACGGTGACCTGTGAGCCTCGAGAACCGTGTGATGATGGTCATGGACAAGCTTGAGCGTCACTATCTCCGACCAGATCTTACTTAACCTAATACCCCTGCAGAACCGGAATCGGAGTCGACCGTACTCATTGTCCTATTGTAAGGAGCCTCTTTAGAACCGCAATGATTGATCTGCACCCTCAAAACCATACGCTTGTCCCAGCGCTCATTCCCTTTAGAGGTAGTTCGCGCCGGTAACAGCGGCGAGAAGGGAACCCAATACAATTGGCATAGCTCTGATATTCGGAACGAACTGAAAGCGACGAACAGACAGCGGCCAGAAGATACTGAACCTGGTGTTTCAACTTTGCACGCCGCTCACCACTCATCTATCTAACATCGTCCAATGTCGCCGGGAGCCCAGAATTCCGTCGTCTTCACCAAGGTAACTGACCAAGCAACGACGAAGCGCTCTGCGCACGTCACAGACGTCCACCGGCGTTCAGAATTTCGAAGATGCTCGACAGTAAATGCAATCAATCAATCATCCCCATTCTGATGTGGCGTTCCAACGCTCAAAAGTGAACTTTCCGTTGGGACTGGGTTGATCGCGGTTGATGCGTATCAATAAGAATCAAAACCTCCTGCTTTGTGACACTTGCTTCCCAAGGATGATGGCAGTGTATGTGTTTAGCGTTGGTGCAAGTGCTTCGCTGCGATTTTAAGTGCCAACATAAATGGCCACGTACTAGAAGAGAGCCTACGAAACACACAGCGTCCACAGTTTTCCGCTTACACAACACTTTGGCGTATATCGAGAATGCAGAAAGATATGCAAATATCATGGTACAGTTGAAGAGCTCCCCAAGTCGATGAAGAAACTGACGATATGCACTGTTGACAGCAGTCAGGCAATAAATGGATAGCATATGCATGTCGGTGGATGTTGACGTCGCAACATTGCTTATTCAAGTGATCGTGCGCCACAGTCCTCGCTCCAGCGCCAATACCAGGCCAAGTAGTTTCATTATTCGGGTCTTTCTCCTTCTACCGGCGTGCGCGCTGGGTAGCCGTCATGTCCTAATTTAGCCGTTCTCGTCCAGATCGTCTTACAAGAGGCGGGACTTTGAACATCAGCTTGTCCTCAAGTTGTCGTAAACGAGTACACTCGAGTATTTGCGTACAGTTACAGATCCCTAGGATTCTGAGTGAAATTAAAGTAGAGCAAATACACGGGTTTTCGGTATTCATACGAATCAAGTTGAGCACTGTTCTTGTCTCAGTAACGTTCCGACGCCGACGGTATGACTATAGAACCAACTCTCGGCGACTCTTCTAGGACCGATACCAGATTTCTGAAGTCAAGAAATCCATCTCTTTGAAAGAGCCAGGAGGCAGAAAATTCTTGATCGTGTATTCGATATGCACGCCAGACCTTTGACTCAACGCAGTCAACTCCCGCACTATCCAGAGAGGCAAGCTATTGCCATGAAGAATGCGGATTGTTTGCAGCTTTGTCGCTGCGTGCCTTCTCTCCAGAATGTCAACGAGGGTAGCCCAAGAAGGGACCTCATCCATAGTCGTCGGGGCCAATTTCAGAAGACTCATGCTCTCAAAGTCAACAACGAGAGTATACAAATGTGGCAGAATGCTGATTGACGAAAAATCGGAACAGGTGATTTCTTTGCAGTGAGATTCTAGATGAAAGAAATTCACAGCAAAGTGCAAAGTGACGAGACCTTGCAGGTGTGGAAGACAGAGGAATTTAGTGCCACTGAGACCAATAGGCCTGATAATCAGGGTGGAAAGGCTGCACGACGATTTTTGGAGAAAGGATTCAACGATAGAAACTGCGGCCGGCGGATCGTCCTCATTGACATTTATGCATAATGTGGCCAAAGCAGGCAGCACCAGTCTGTCAAGCACAGCAACATCATACAAGACTTCAAGGTGTTTAGGGTTTGGATTGTAGACGAGGGGAGAGGCAGACTCAACAGCTGTCAGAGGTTCGGTCGATAGTGCGATGTGGCAGGAAATGAGGGATGGGAACAGGGACAGGGTTTTCAACTCAGACAGCGCCAGCGGCGCGGCATAGTGCGTTATGTGCTCCATCGCAGACAATGAAAGTCCTCTATAGTAAAGCAGGCAGACACGCTTGAGCTGTGAGACTTGGAGGGATATGTTACAGTTGCCATCTTTCTTGGAATCAATGGACAAATCTTCCAAGTGCGGCATACTTCCCAGCGTTAACGATGAGAGGCGTGAAGCGAATGTAGAGTTGATAGTCTCCACATAAAGAATCTTCCATCGGTGAGATTCCTTCAACACAAGACTGTATATCGGGCCATGATATTCCCCTCTGAGCACGACTGTGAGAGGGTGCTGCCCAGACCGGCGCAGGTACTCCTGCGTGATCTCGGTGGTCATCGTCGCGGTGGCGATGGTGTCTCCTGGATCACGTCTGGAGTTGTAGATCATCCTCGCCCACAAGCTGTGCGCAGATAGCATGATACCGCGCCACGAGCAGCACACTTGGGCGAGAGTCCATGGAGGTTTTCCTGAGTCCATGTATGAATAATTCTGACGGAGTGTATGTTCAAAGATGGATATCAAGACGTCGGGGGGAAGGTTGCGAATGGGCGCCAATGCTGAGTAGTGAAGTGCGAGTTGCCGTCTAGCGGCATTACAGTGTGATTGTAAACGAGTTAGATGTTCCTGTGCAACGGCGATGTCGCGCGTCAAAGCGGACGCAACGTCCGCTATCCTGACACGGTCGTGTGGTAGAAGTGGGATTTCGCCACGAAGGATGGAACGGAGAGAGACCAGGCTCGGCTCGTCGCATTGATGCAAGGTAGACGTGAAGCGAATTTCGGAGGCCATCCTGCGTGAATTGTGAAAGACTGCATCTACTAAACCTTCAAACACATACAAGGAGCAGCTATGCGACCAGGCGAAGGGGGTCCGTTCTGGGGAGTTTTCGACGAAGCACTGCAGCGCGGGACCGTGTATAGTCGGACGGTGTAGATGAAGAGCAAATTCGATCTCCGCGCGCACTTGTGCCGGCATATCGGCACAAATGCTTACATCCCACATTTGGACGTCGCTTTACCCAGCGTAGCTCAGCGAGCGGGGAGTCGGCGGCAAATATTGTCATGTTTTCCTTCCGACTAGTGAGACCCGATAAGCGAACCCCTTCACAGCTTGAAGACCACTCAGGCTCAAAACTGAATATACGTTAAACATCGGGTATATCGAAAATTTACATAGTGTAAAATCACATTTTGGTTCCAACATGCTACAATGGGGGGACGACGAGCAAAGCAGACTCCACGTAACAAAACGGAACGAAAGCGGGTGGACAGACAGAGTTGGGGAGAGGGGATGCGATTTATGACACAAGCAGAATCATGGATGGTAGTAAACACAAATGTAAGTGATGCAAAACGGAGGGACGATTAGACAAAGTTAAAATAAAGACATGATTGTCGCTCGTCTCCGAGACGACAAGGCGCCGTGTTTTAAAAAGTTAGAATGCGAATTCAGATATCTGCGATGGATGTCAGATGGGTCGTTACTGGTGAAGAAAGATATGACGCACAATTTAGTGAACGTACTGCTGGGAGAAACTGACAAGTAGGAGCGCGTCTTCGAATTTGATTCCGCTGGAAAACTTCATGGCAGCCTTCTCGCCCTCTGCATAATCAAGTGCTAATGCACTCAGACTAGTGAGGTCGAGTCGATGTCGTGGAGCTTCGGATCTCTCGTCGACTTTAGTCTTGGGAGGCAGAGGTGATGGTGGAGGCGACGGGGTTACGGCCTCCTGATACTCATCATCGCTACCCATGTCCGAATGAGGCCCTGCCATATGAGAATCTTCATCGTAGTCCTGATCCATACGCTCATCGTCGTCAAAGTCGGTCGATGGCGTCGTAGAGCGCGACACATTCGCAGATTCCGTTCGATGAGGATATGAATACCCATAATCATCGTCACCATCCTCGTTTTTCTTAGCACGTCGGCGAGACGTCTGGCGGAGATTGCGGAACCAGTTGGTGACCTTACCGAGGTCCCTACGAAACGTTGAGAATGATTGGGGATCAGACGGACAGTGCGGTGAAACATACATTCCGATTTCAAGAGCAAGAGCAGTGCGTTGTTCGATTGTGGGAGTGGGGTTCTTGATGAAAAGATCCTTTAAGGCATCGAGCTGATGAGGCTCGGGGCGAGCCCGTCTCATGCGTGATGACATGCTGTAAGGAGTGTTGCTCCTTCTAGAGGATCGTTTTGAAGGAGACGATTCATCAGGATTCGATGAATGAACACTCGGGGAACGCCGTGGCCTTGATAGCGCGAGCGAGGGGTGCTGGGTGGGCGGAGGCAGACCTAACGATGGATGTTTACTTGGAGGAGGGAAAGCAGGAATGTTTCGTGGCTCTGCATCTGGCTGAACTAGCAGCGGCTCTGGCTCCTCTTCAACTGGGTTTTTGAGAGTAGACGGCTGCTTCTGGAACCACTCGCTGACTCCTTGATAACGCCTAAAATGGAAATCGGAAATTAATATGCGCGATCGTCGAAAAGTCGGGACATGGTACACACATTCCGACAGAGTCTGCCAATGCCTGACGCTGGTCGCTGGATGGATTAGGGTTTTCGACGAATGCTTTTCTGAGCGCCTCTTTCTGTTCAGCAGAGAGACGGTTGTTGCGGAGACGGCGGGCCATTGATTCGCTTTCTGAAAGAAAATTGTGTTCTGGATCGGCAGTTTGGTACGATGGCCAAGAGTGGTTATCGTCGGGCAAGTGGTGCGGGTGGCTATCGGGGTAGTCGTCGTCGGGATAGTCACCCGATTCAGAGGGACGAGGCGTAGACGAGGTTGACGATGAATGGGAAGGACGAGACGAATTTATACGTGCAGCATGGGGAGCAATGCTCTTTGACGGAACAGTCCTTTTCTTTGTGCTGGCCCGTTTGTTTTGGAACCAAGAGTTGACTGTCTTTGTCTCCCTGGGACAGCGAAGACAAAGGTCAATGAAGAAACGATGATTGGAATCAAAGCGTACATTCCCAGCCGGTCTGCTAAAGACGTCCTTACTTCGAGCGCCGGATG
The DNA here is from genome assembly GCA_015501055.1 of Mucidula mucida. Taxonomy (NCBI): domain Eukaryota; kingdom Fungi; phylum Basidiomycota; class Agaricomycetes; order Agaricales; family Physalacriaceae; genus Mucidula; species Mucidula mucida. Next base: position 33,953 of record JADNYV010000148.1, read on the forward strand.
CTCATCCCTTTCATACAGCTCATTCAGTGCAGCGAGCTGGTGGGGTGAGTGCCGGTTACGAGGCTTCTTGGGCCTGTCGGTGGACGCGACAGGCGGCATTGGCGAGTACAGACAGGACGACGACGACGGGCTAATAGCAATGGGCAAAATGGACGTTTGTAGAAAGAGCAGTCTAAGATGACAAATGTACAGAGATGATATCCAGAAATTTAAGTTCACACGGATTCAAAATATCGATCCATCCCCGCCATTTACGTCTCTCCAGATTCAATTCTCTGTCTCACTCTCCCTATCATACTCCATTCCACCCTCTCCTCTACTCTACAGCTCGCGATTCTGTATCAGACGATACTCTGTATTCGGTATTAGCCCTTAATTTTCCATGCGGTATTTCTCTATACTGGGATAACAGCAATCATACTCTTCGTCATTCGTGCTGACTTGCCGTCAAGGCAACATCGCATGCGATCCAGCAGCCCCGAGTGGCTCGCAAACGAGGGGACAAATCGCAGATGAAGCGCTTTCTCAAGCTTGTCGGCTGGGGGGGTATTCCATGTACCTGCGGCCATCATCGGCTGTAAACACTCTCAACACTGTTGATAGCAAACCCCACCGTATCGCAGAATATGGCAATCAACGTTTGACACGTATATTTATTTGGTAACGGATCGGTGCAGGGTTGCTGGTCTCGGTCAACAAGACGTCCTTTTAGATCGCATCTTGCACCTAAACATACGTGGGTACCGTATAGCAAGATAGAACGCATCAATGCTCAATCTGGCGAATGCGGATGACCTGGGGATGGCGCCAGGTAACAACTTCACAGTGATACGTCCCGCGTAAATACCCGAAGCTGTTTCCGGAAATAAGATGCTTCCAAGTACTAGAGCGTATTCTAGACAAAACGTTCGTCAAAAGAAAAGCTAAGACGGAGGCAGAATACAACCTTCGCGCGACTACCGTCTTGATTGATTCGTGGACACTGGAACGCGACTGCTGACCGCGGCCTATGGGAACGTGCGGGTCCAGAAGCCGAGAATACAGCAGAATAACAAGTCAGATTACTTCTGGTTTTCCAAATGACATTGACGTTGTCACTCGTTCTATTGTCCCATTTGTGCCCCTCGGTTCCTCTGTTTGCGTGACAAGGGTAAGGTTTGAAAGTTGTGAGAAATCATGCATCGCGAAATCCACCCTTCGTTACACCATCATTGCAGAACCAAGTCAGAAGTTGCGATGTGCAAGGGATGACGAGTTGACACTGAAGCGCTCCTCCGTCGAGTGAATGGAGTTATTCAAAATTAACCAGGCCGCCGTCATTTTTGGACATTCCAAGTTACAACGTCCGCGTAAGATTGCAGCTGTTCGGGTGGCGATGAAGGTATGAGAAGCAAGTAGATAGGACTCACAAGACATACCATTTGTTAGCGCAGAGCGACACTAGCCCTGGGACGCGTCAGATTGCTGGGAGAGTTCTTGAGGACGTCATGTACCGTAAAGTGCCTTCTCACGGAGTATGGTTATTGTATCTTATCTCACGCACCGTCACCTGGAGGTTCCAACTCTTGGATACCGTCACAATCTCGTTCGTTAATCGCGACGTGTTCAGCCTAGAAGTTGATCTACATCGTTCGCTCCAGGACAGTGGATGTAGCTGGCAAGTCAGCGTGCAGGGAATTATCGTAACTTCGTGTGGCTATTATCATGCAATGGCAATAATGATATGTGCGATTACTGGTGTACATACTTCCTTTGATTAGGTATGGTAGGCATCCTCAGTACTTGCAGTCCTCCATAACTGAGATACCAGACTGAGACTGATGTTGTGATTAGAACGAAGAACTACAAGAGTGTCGACACTCACAGTTCATTATTTAATCATTCATCTACATCCTCGTTGATATGCTTGATCCACGCGCCGATTGAGCCGCTAGTATACAAGTAAGAAGGGAGATCAATATGATAAGCTAGTCGGCTCACAGGAAACCTTCGTGCCGCAAAAACAGAGCCCGTTTCGTGCCTTTACTCCAGAACCGAATGGCATATGATAACGTCGTGATAGTCGCTGCGTGTCCCCGAATGAAGCATCCCCCAAAATAGATTCGCTCCAAGTTGTACTTTTCTGCGTTCATGTACGCAATCTGGCCAATGTTATTGGAGACGGCGTACAGAAGACTCCTGCTGATGTCTTCCGGAGAAAACTTGGTCTTCTCGCCGCCCTTCTTGAACACTTTCCCGAACGAACTGGCGATCATCGTCGACTTTAAGCCGAGCTTGGAGTAATCCTGGCCGTAAATGTCACCAACTAGCATGTCCACTGACGCGTTATCACCGTTATCAGAGAAAGTCAACATCTCTAGTAAGGAAACAGTCAGCAGACAGCGACGACGGAAAGAATGGGAACCGCACCGTCAAACGTCGTAGCCGGTGTTAGTAGACTTAGCAATCCCCATAAGGTTCCTCCCCCAAGGCTCGTTCCGCTAACACGTTCGAATTTACCGTCCTCGTCAACTTTAATGATCGACACACCAGATCCAATGTTGACGAGTAGACACGGTAGTTGAGGCGTCGGATGTCGTTCAAAAGAGACCGCGTACGTAGGAGGGTTAGGACTCGGGCGTTCAAATACGCCGTCTACGCCGTTCTTGGCGGCTGGATGAGATACGGACTGGATGAGTTCATCCGAAAAGTAGTAGACTTCGTCTGGAATGAGCGTGATGAATTTGAGGCCTTCGATGAGACACTCCATCTCGTCCTCTCTCCGCACTTCGACGTGAAGTTTATCCTTAAACAGCTCATAGAATCGATGCGCGCCCCCGCCAGTTGCCATGATCTTTACACCCTTGCGCATGTCCTCGATGGATACATCGTTCACCTCCGCCGATCGCTCTATTAGTTCCTGTATAAAGTCGACGCATTCATGGATATTGTCCGTCTCGAAGCGTTCAAAGTTGAGAGAGCCTCCCGGGAAATGTTGGGACGTGCGACGGAGCATGGAGTCCCGCAAAAGTCCACCGCTGTCAAGTCCAGAGAGACTACTGAGCCCATGATGGGGGGTATCCAGCACAAGCGGCGTTAGAGCACCGTTCATCTTTATGCCGGAACCCGACGGGGAGGCGGGTTCATTGGATGGGGAAAGCGATCGCGGGGTGGAAATTGTGCTGGGGATGCTCGAGCCCGCTGTGGCGACCACAGATGGCGACGATGGTGGATCGGGAGACCGCGTGAAATACACAACTTTTGCGAGGGATCCGCCAACCTAAATTCGCGTGCCAAGAGAGGAAGAAAAGAGGTTCCGTCAGTTCCGGTGGGAAGAGCAAGAGAGCGTGGTTGCACGGCGTACATCGACTGCTATATGAGATACAGGCTCAATATGGTTGGGCAGGTATATTCCGCGACTATCCCGCGTCTGAAGAAGAGTAAGTGAGCACACAGCAGCGGGCGAAGGTATTGATTATGACTACCTCCGGGGACTCTTCAGAAAGAATAACGGCGCCGCGCGTGTCGACGTGGATGACCTTTGCCGATGGCAGTGACGGCGATGAGAGCGTGTTGTTGGGCATCGTGGAGGTTCAAGGTCAAGGACAAAATGGCCTGTGCATCGGCGACCGTCAAGGTTTAAAACCGGTGCCCTTTATCTTACGATCCCAGACATATATTTACACCGAGTTCGCTACACCCGGTTCTAGCGTCCTTCGGTGCAATCAATATTCCACAAAATCCATATAATAAGTAGGTTACAGCACAAATATGTTTCTAACCGCCGACAGCTGTAAGGACCAGGTTACAAGCCTCCTGCTTCTCCGCCCGCACACCAAGCTCCAAAGTGACGCCTGTTCCTTTGCTAAATGTCATTCTACAACGAGCCAATACCTTTCCGCCGCCCCCAGACACGATACCGGACAGGTTTAGCGTGTGCACTGACGTTGATTGAGGCGTTTCCGACCCTCCCAGAGGCTCCATGTTTAGAACCTCAATAATAGAGTCGCACGCCGCTAATTCATACGTGTTAGAATGGACGGCAATTAAGAAATGCAACAGTCTCACCCTTCAAACTTTCCATTGCAGACAAGGCGAATGTTTCAGTTGCACTGGCGCCTGAACGAAGCCGGTCCCATTCAGCACCGAATGTTGTGTAGCTCGGGATTATGTAGTCTCCACCGGCACTCAACTCAACATCTTCCAATTCATACTCGTCTTCGTAGCCTTCCTCCTCAGGCTGGCCAGTAGAAGGATCAACCTCCTTGCTCACGAATTTCATGACACACCCAAAGGACGCGACAGCGTACTCATCGGGGGAGTCCCGAGTAAACGAGACATATAGGACGCTTGGAGATGTGGAAGCCGCCAGACTGGGAACGGGCATGATGAAATCTTCGGTTAAGCCAGAATCGTCGGATTGCGGTTGCATGATGATTGAGACTTGTTCCAGGACGGTATCAGGGAGAGTATTGGAGACGTTGAACTAACGCGTAAATTTTAGTTCGACGACGCGAACTCGAAGCTATGGCTACATACCTGGAAGACAATGTGCTCCTTGAATATATGCTTGACGCAAGCAACTTGATATTCCGTTTCCGATTCAGTGAGCTGCGTTGGCGAGGAACTGCTGTTGAGAACGGATCCATATTCAGCAAATTCGGGGACTTCAGCCAACTGCTGCGCATAAGCAGAGCGCGTCTCTTCAGCTGATGGTGGAGGGGGTGCATCAGAAACCTTTTTGGTCGTTGGCACGCCTATCGTATCCAAAGAGCTTGGACCTGTAATTTCATTAATATAAAATGTCTTTCTCAACAGCGGAAACCTTACGAGCAGCATCTGCAGCAGCTTGAGCTCGGCTGATTTTAGGAACAGTGGAAAAGTCTAGGGGCTGCTCAGCAGCCTGGGGATCCTTGACGTAAGCGACAAGTTTTGACTCTAACGCTGCCAGGGAAAAGACCGAATCTGCGAAAACGTGTAAATCACTTTCCCGGGTACGCAGTGAGTGGAACTGACCATCCTTGACATAGGCATCGGCCAACTGTTTCTCCTGGAATGTCCGAAGGTAGAGTGCAGCACGGTCCCGTACTTCGTCGTCGACATCATCCAAGCATCTAAGTGAATATGAGCATAAAGATCAGAGCCTGGATGATGACTGACCGGTTGAGAAGAACACTGATGCTATCTTGGAATTCTTTGTCGTCAGTATTAACACCGAACTTCGCAAGACTAGCGACGGCAGCAGCGCGCACAGTAGCGTTTTCTAAGACCACTCGGTTGTATATGAACCGAATGAACTTTTTAGGACTAGGAGATTTAGGTCCCTCCATTCCGAGCAGGTGTAAGATGCGGACGGAGAGCTTGGTAAACTCGCAGTCCTCGATAAATTCGCACAGATGTGACAAGGCTTGCTCTTTGCAATCACCAATAAACTTGATCATGTCAAAGATTGCATCAACAACAGCACGCTTGAAGTCATACCCGCCCTCGTCACGCAAAACGCCGGAAAGAAAGGTGAGCATAGAGGCGTGCTTGGAGGGGAATTTGAGACAGAGAGAGCGAATAGCGTCCACGATGATGACCTTGAACTCGTCGCTAATTTCGGTCATGAAGCCAGTGATCTGTTTGATAAGACGATCCACCGAGGCTTCATTACCAGTCTTCAACAACGTCGTGATCGCGTAGGTCGCGACACTCCTGTTGGAATCGGTAATCAAACTCTCAAGATCTACGTTGCAAGCGGCAACGCTGCCTGGGTGGGTAAGAGCAACAGTAGCGAGTGTGCGGGTGGCAGCAAACTTGAGCACGGGTTTGGGGGAAGAGAGGAAGAGTTGTAATACTGTAGATCGAGTTCAATAGAGGAAGTGCGCAAAGCAGAGGGTGTATACCAGAGATTGGCTTTGCGAGCTGAGCTGAGGTGACATTGCGCATTTCACAAATTGCTCTAGCGGCCTCAAAGTTCACCATGTCACTCTTGTGTCGTAACCAACCCTCCAATAGTTCAAGCATGTACCGTTGTACGCTGTAGACCGTCAGTCATGAACATCGTTGACAGGAAAGCAGAAACGTACTTTGGGTCTTCTTCTATGATTTTGGCCGCATAACGTATGAGCATGCAAAGCGCCATGGGATTTTTCAATACGGCACTAGACGTGGTTTTTCCACCGCCGAGTTGCTGGATCATCTTTGTCACTGCCATCTTGTCGTGCTGACGGATGAGATACAAAAGGCCCAACGCGTGATACTGGGTGATGTAGCTGGTGGAAGGTACTGTTTGTTGACCACTGGTAGCATTGGACGACGATCCGCCAAAACCAAGGTATCCTCCGGAAGAAGGACCGAAGAAAGAGGCTGCAGCTTTGGCATTGACAGCTTCTTGAGCCTCGTTGACCCATCGTTTGACGACATCTTTGGCGAAGGGGAAGAGATGATATGACGAGACCAGGGCTGCAGAAGATATGGACGGAGTGCGGTCAACGATGGCGGCTTTGAAGAAACGTTCCACGCCTTGGGCCATAGAGGGCTATTCACTATATAAGGAATAATAAAACGCGAAACGACGCTGTACACACATCTATAATCCTGCAGAGGGCGCGTATGGCATTTGGGCGGTAAATCACTTCGGAATTTGGCTGCATATCCTTCATGATGCTACTGGTGACCATGATAACATCCTCGGCCGTCGTCGCCAGCTCCTTGATGGCCAGATACACTGCTTGTCGAAGCGCACTCTATGAGAAGGCTCAACATGTTTCCTGACGAAATTCAGACCGCACTTACATCCTTGTGCTGGAAAAGTTTTGTCGTTCCAAAGAACAGCTCCGTCGCCTCCTGTGTCCCGAATGTCTCCCCGACATAGAGAAGGTAGACGATGCGTGTCAGAAGTGCTCGGCACTTGCGAGGGCTGATGGGCGATTCATTGAAGACGCGCGCTTCCTGTATTATTGTCGTTTTGTTGTTGTAAAAGGCGCTGAGACCGCTCTCATCGTCCCGCTTGGACTGGAAGCTCAGCGCAAAGGAGGCCATGGCGAAACGAGGACGCTACACAGCAGTTACTGAAGGAGGTGGACGTGTCGGGGAAGAAAAGTTAATTTTGCAATTTCGCCATGTGTCAAACGAGATTGGCTTAATTTGGACATAACTGCATGAAATTAGGCATAGTGTTGCCGCGAGTTCGAGGAAGCTCAAGCACTGACCTTGACTCGACTCAACTCAAGGCCTAATTAGGAAGCGAGGCAAACTCGACTCGACTCGATGTCCGCTTTGGGATACTACCATCAATCGTGGTAAGCATGGGTAGCCAGAGCAAAATATGCGTCTGTATGTAGATTCTGGAGCACTTTGAGTAGGAAAACATTTGAGATTGATACCTAGTACTGTTTGGATGACGAGTCGCTCTTCAACGGATTCAAAATCTGCATTTTTTACGGAGCTCTGCAACTAGAGAGCCTGAATCATCATCCTTTCAAGTTTTTCTTCGTAGTGGAGCACTCAGGTGAGCTCAGTTTCTGTCTGTGGCCGGTCTACACTGTTCTATGTCGCCAAAATGTCTGAATTGTCACTACCATGCCGTTGCGTGCCGTTGACCATTTTAGGCAGCACCTTGAGCAATCTCGAGCCATCCCTGAACTCGACTCAAGCGCTCGAGTTGAGCCAACTCCGGTCCGCTTCCTTGAGGAGAACTCGACTCACCTCGCGGCAACACTAATTAGGCATAACCTTCAGTTTCACAGTGCGCAGACGTATATCTTGTATCTGGTTGACTTATCGTGGTAAGACGTACTACAGGCTGTCCCTTGACTCTCAGTAAAACTTTCGCCTTCTTCAGTGCAGTTTGACCTTTTAGCCAGACTTCACACCGTATACTATACTCGTCTATAGCCTCAAAGTTCCAACATACCAGGATTGAGTGAACCATGCTTGATCTATCAACATTCATTGCCCCAGACAAGTTGGGAGGAGACTCTATTTGGTCTTGATCGGTTATCAAATCTAGATGAACCTTCAACCGTAACCGAATTCGGGTCGTACAAGTAGGGACTAGCCCTAGACTGCTCACCAACACTTCCCACTTAACCCACCTAATTAGGTGGTCAGGACACCCCTAGCGGACCACCTAACTAGGTGGGTTAAGTCGTTATTTACCCTTACTGTATATTCTAGCATAGATATGGACTTGTAGGTTGCTCAATGTACCACCGGGAACTCTTCGGTCCCGCTAGCCGTTACTATTGCGTGATCAGTGTGTCACCACTGCTGCCGCCCATCAACCCGACGCTCCTCTCGTCAATTCGTCGCTATCGCGTGATCGACGTATGACCAATCCTTCCGCTCATCATCCCGACGCCGCTCCCGTCACCTCTTCACTTGTCGGCCTCAAATAAATCGCAAAAAATCATCACAAATTCGCAATAAATAAAATACAAAGGTCAACCGCCTGCTAGCGAAAGCTCAGACAACAGAAGCACAATATCAACTGCTTTCTCCTCGGGCTCGCGCTCATCGTCGTTGTCCGCCATCTCCCAATCAGAGTCGTCGTCGTCAAACTCGTCGCCGCTGTCTTCGAAGTTGCTTACCATCGGCCTGTCTGTATCGCTTGAAGCTCTTGCTCGCGCGCTTTCAGGATGAGCAGCCTTTACCCTTGCACGCAGCGCCGATAACTCAAACCCCTCCCTGCGTTCCGCTCTCACACCCGCATGTGCACTTGCCGCCCCTCGCCCTTTCAACCGCTCAACATCCTCGACCGCCTCAGCATAACCGCTCAGCGTCTCAATCCGCCTAATCCGTCGTCAATGTTGAACATGGACTCGCTTCTTGAACAGCGCCTGTTGTCGGATGGCATGGGCAATGTCCGGCTGGAAGGGCTCATATAGCTCGATGGCCAGCTTGAGGTATTCGTCCTCGTCGCGCATGTAGGTGAGCAGGCGCACCATCTCCGTACTCACTCGTATCAGCGTCTCGTCCGCCCTTAACGTCTTGAAGAAGGCATCGAGTGCTTCACGGGCGACTGCCGTTGCCCAGGGTTTCTTGCGGACCTCCTCACGGGATTCGCGCAGGAGATCGAACTCTGCCAGGAAGCTGTAGGACACCACCTCCTCCCAGTTCAAGGTGGGTCGCTTCAGTCGTTTGGCAGCGGTATTGAAACGACCCAGCGCCGCCCGAACAGCTTTCGAGCGAGTTTGTAAGGCTTTGGCAATGTGTTTCCGCAGCTTGTATCCTATTAACAGTTAGTAAGTGTTATCTGAAGGGAGAAATACGGCTTACCGGTTCCCGACATGTTCATCTTGGTGAGTTCAAAGATTCGCGACACGACTAAGCGCTCAAGCTCGTCGAGCGCCAATCGATACTCTCTCACCACTGCCAGACTCGCCGTTTCCTGCCAATCAATGGAAGAAACCCCCCAACGCTCGACGATGTTCAATCGCTTCTCCAGATACTCAACCTGCTCCAGCCCCTTAACCACTCAATGCAATAGTTGAGTTCTCAAAGCCCTTAACCGTCGTACAATTGGCGGAGAAGATCAAGGTGGCCATCAATCAAGGCCTTAGTAAGTACCTACCACATCGAACTCGATCCTGTGTGCTCATCATTTACCGTAGCAAGCTTGTTAAGCGTGGACGTGGCGATGAACTGGTCCGACCCGGACACGATAGTAGCGGAGCATGGCGTCAAGCTCAGCGGTTGGCCTGCTGAAATTCCTCTGGCACGACCACTCGATTTGCGAAAACCGCAGCTAATCCTCGTACGGGCGGCGTTGATGGAGAACGCCTGCCGATGGGTGCGAATTCCGAAGGATGAACAGCGAGTATTGATGGCGGAGCGTGCAACCAGAGCGAAGAGTAGAAAGAATGCGAAGGGGGCTGAGTCGGGTGCAAAGCCTTCCAACAAGCGGAAGCGCAGGAAGGATGAGGGCGAGGGCGAAGATGAGGGCAACGACGGGGATGGTGACAAGGAGAATGAGGCGATCCCGCTGGTGCAGAAGAAGAGGAAACCCGTGGCGCGGAAGGCAGGGAAGACAGTGGCGGCGACGACGGCCAAGAAATCGACGGTGGCGAAGGGAAGGAGGTCAATGGCGGCGAAGGCTGGAAAGGGGACGGCGAAGGGGTCTGCGCAGAAGGATGTGGTCGACAGCGAGCCCGAGGATGACGACGAACCTCCTCCCAAGCGCCGCTGTGTTAAATCGAGATTGGTGGTGACCGATACTGAGGACGAGGACGATTATTAGACTTAGATTACACTTAGATTAGACTTAGTTTACATGACGGCGCGTTTTAGATCAGCGCAACTAACTGTTACTTATATCTCAAGTTATTATGATTTATTACGATTTATGATGATTTTTTGCGATTTATTTGAGGCCGACAAGTGAAGAGGTGACGGGAGCGGCGTCGGGATGATGAGCGGAAGGATTGGTCATACGTCGATCACGCGATAGCGACGAATTGACGAGAGGAGCGTCGGGTTGATGGGCGGCAGCAGTGGTGACACACTGATCACGCAATAGTAACGGCTAGCGGGACCGAAGAGTTCCCGGTGGTACATTGAGCAACCTACAAGTCCATATCTATGCTAGAATATACAGTAAGGGTAAATAACGACTTAACCCACCTAGTTAGGTGGTCCGCTAGGGGTGTCCTGACCACCTAATTAGGTGGGTTAAGTGGGAAGTGTTGGTGAGACTGCTGTGCTCTCGTCGACATTGAGAATCAATGTCGTGAAGAACAATATGATCTCCATATACGCATCCGCTGAAATCGCTACAATCAAAGGTGAGCAAACACACTCGAATACCGAGTATCAAAGCCATCTTACACTCATCCACAGTATGCGCCCCAAGTGTCCCATTTCCAGCATGGTGATGATTGTATCGGAAAATATGCGGTGTAAGTTTCCAATAGAACCGAGTATCGGTATTCCCAGAAGGCATCCCGGGCCCAACCACAATGTTATCGCCCTCGAGCGACCGGTGGGCATTGTATGTTGCTTTGATGGTTCCGGATAGCACGTCGTATCCAGTGACGCCTTCCCCAAAATATGGTGTCACTGGTGCAATATCCAAAGTCCTGATAGCGCTGAGGGTCAAACTACCTTTCTTCGGTACATCTGGCTCCGTCAAGGATTCACCAAACGCAGTGTACGAGAGATTAAAACGATCCGCGAGGCTGATAAGGAGATTCGTGTCGTGCTCCTTAGTAGCAGCTACCGAGCTGAAGCGAGGAATCAGGAAGTCAGAGGCTGAGTGACAGGTTGAAAATGACCTTTGCGCAGAAACTCGATGATTGATTATAGCCCATGCTTGCTCGGGTAGTGCATTCGACTTTACACCACCGTGAATCATGTCGATAGCCTGAGTGGTGACGATGAGGCTTTTGTAAGAAACGTCTTGGAAGACTGTTTCTTCGAGTTCAGCCAAAGCCTTATCGGACGTCCTCGATCGTATGATCGCGTCGCGTAGACTCTCGGGTAGGCGACTAACGTGCTCAGCGTAGCATTGGAACAAGTCGTAAGTTGGAGTTTGTCTTTCCTATTGAACCCTTCAGGCCATATCCGCAGGTCGCAAGAAATAGGACACACAAGATGCATTTCGAAGGGATGCTCCTCGAATTCAACTAGCAGGCGCGAAAGCATTCCGATACTCGTGTGAGTAGGTGGGACACTACTATGTCCTCCCGGCGTTGCGACCTCAATAAGAAGATCCATGGTTCCCTTCTCAGCAATGGCTGGAGTAGCGAATGGCGTGCCGAGTTGTGAAATGAAGCCACCGGGACCGCCTCCTTCGTCAACAATCATGGCCATAGAGTTCTCGCCGTATAGTTTTAGGAGTTCTGGAGCAAGTGTTCCGGCGCCCTAGCCGACACTATCTCAGTGAAGTGTCCGATGACTTCGAGGGAGACTGACCTTGAGACCACCGCCTTCTTCGTCAAACCCAAATGAGAGTACAATGGTTCTTGTTGGCTTGAATCCATTCTTCAAGAGGAGTTCCAAGGTGGTCCTATTCAGAAGCAAACATTTAGAATGATTGCAAAGTTCAGGAAGACAACCATACATGATTCCTATTAGACCGCTCTTGTCATCTGCAGTTCCGCGACCCCAAATTCGTTCACCGTCGAAGAAACCAGAGAAAGGTGGGTGTGTCCATTCGTCGATGGTATCGGGATTGACGGGCACGACGTCTACAAAGATTTAACGACCGGATTACTAGGAGAACGTGCCTACCTTGATGAGCAAGCAGAAGTAGAGGCTTCAACGTTGTATCCGTACCGTTCATGGAGTACAAAAGTCCATAGGTATTGACTTTGATGAGGCCAAATGAAGCGTGACTATTGCATCGTTAGGTGATTGTCTCTCCACGAGTACTAACTTGCACCTACACCAGCGGAAACGTTTTGAAGAGGTATTTGTGCAGCTTGCCGTGGATCTCAAATCGAGGATCCTCCCCGACCGGAGGCATCATGTCATAGGTGATAGTCCTGCAGGATATAAGCGATGATCATCAACGACCTACTACTATTAGCAACGCACGGAATTTGGACTGCACCACCGAGGGAGGCGGCAGCATCTGCTTTGAAATCGTCCGTCGATATCGCTGCGCGAGCTGTTTCCCAAAGCTCTGCATTCCGGACCGGCAGTAGAGGGGAGACTTGTGGGCAGATGGGACCGTCCTCTGTTGTACTCTTGAATGAACGCGTTGCCCTAGTTGGGGCTTTGGACTGCAAGAGGTAGAGTACTATCCAAAGCGAAGACAGGCAGATGATCGTATAGTACTTGGCGCGTTGCAACCTCGAAGGCGACGGGACGGCGTTAGTCCGCAATTGAAGGTCGGAGGTACCCATTGCGGATGTGGGGGAAGATGAGAAGTTAATCAAGGACCCTGGATAATACACTGACATCGTTGATCCCAAATTTCCCAAAATTTCGTCCTCATGTCCGACAGGCTTAGGCCTTCCGTGTCCGACTTTTCCTCAAGGTTCGGGCCCAAAAATCGCTTCATGTCCGACTTTGGCATGAGGGTTCCGCCCAAAATTTCCCGTCAGATGGACCCTTTTCAGATTTTTCCGGGCTGTCTACAACAAGTTTCGATCGCCTGAGCCACCGCTGGAAGAGTTTCCGCTGAGCCAACAGCTACATCCTGGGAGCGCTCAATAGTGGCTGACACCATGTCCGACACCCAGCTGACACCTGGATGAGGGTTTCTCACCCATCTCGCCCCATGTCCGTACACTGGATGAGGGTAGGCGGTGCGGAAAGAGCTCCATGTCCGACTTTTCCTCCAGGTTTGGGGCAAATTTTGCGTTCTATGTCCGACTTTGGGATCAACGATGTCACTGTATTATCCAGGGTCCTGTTAATCAATGCTCATGGGACCTCATGAAATGCTAACAGCGATAAGGATCAGAAAGGATACTACTGATCCTACTGGTAAAAAGCGCCAACGTCTCAAGACTCAGGCGGTCTTGTGACGCGTTTCTCGAGGCCGTGTTCAACAAGAAAGCCTTTGAGGTAGAATATGCATCAGAGCAACCAGTTGCGCGTCACTTATATGAGTAGAGCGTTCAAGAGGCGAAAAGCAAGCAAAGTGCCGACGGCATTGCTCCCCCGAAAGGAAAGTGTACTCGACATGGTCCGTGCGCACCATCAACAGTATAAAGCCCTCCATCCAACATCTCAACAACTCATACTTACCTTGATGGCATAAGTCCCTTCATGTCCCGGATTTATGGGCCGTGGAGATCCTTCATAGCACGGCGACCCTGTCCATACAGAGGGTGTCTGCGGCTTGTATAGGCTTCGGCTTATGCACCGTCTCAATATTTTCCTGTCCCACTTTGGCCACTCTGGCTGGGTGGGCCTCTTTTTTTGGTTGGAAGAGGGTCCTAACCCTAACCCTAGGACTGACAGCTGGAGGACCATGACTTGTTGTTGTACTCATTACATTGTGTACTCTTATCCAATTGACTTTTGATTCAATGCTTAAAATGTTCAATTGATGCTGGGCAGTCGGTACATTTACGCCACATTATCTGCAAGTCAGGTTTGCTACCAAATCAGAAAAATCCATATAAGATCCTTATTGTTGTCTTCATCTCGGGCGTGTAGGACCCACTTGTGAATGCATGATTTCAATCAACTCTTGAGTGGATGACTTTAAGTCGACAACATGGCGCGGAGGCGCAGATTCGCCGCGTCCACGGTTTAAGATACAATTACAGACAGCCAACTCAGCACTGGCGAAATACAGTTAGCTTTTCTGTGATCGGTGACCGGTGAGGGCCAAGATGCGTTCCGTGTTGGACCTCGACGCAATCAGTCATGGGCGCACAGGCTCAAGGCTACTGCACCGCTGGGCTGACATGTTTGTCGGGACGGTTCACTTCGGCAAGACGATGGGTTCTTACTCAGACGAAGTCATTGAAGAAAGAAACAATCAAATAAGAGTGCACACTACGAGGATACGGTAAATATGGTGCGTTCGTATGTAACCCAGGCGGCAATGACATCTACTTGTTGTAGTAGCAGATGTAGTGGTCGCCGCAAGGACCGTCGCCAGAATTGGGGTAGTTGAAGCGCCACCGGTCGCTAATACACACGAGTCAATGTCTAGTTTACCGCATGAATAAGGAGAGCTTACCCTTCATCGACCATGTCATCTGGGTTACCCCAGCTCTGGTCGCCATGTCGGCTGCCTCCTTTGCCAATGTAGCAAATGTCTATGAAAGAGTCAAGTTCAACGCAACTTCGCTAGAGCGCGAGTCTTACAGTGTCCGGGGCAGGCATTGCTGTGACCATCGGTGGAGCCAAAGTTCAACTTCCACCGGTCACCTTGGTCAACGACGAGGTCGGGATTGCCATACGAAGTCTCGCGCTTCGTAACCACGTCCTGAAGACACAAATCGTGAGGAACTAATACAACACCAGAAAACGAGAGCACCTACAGATTCGACGTTGGGACTGGGAAGAGCAAGAGCACCGAGAACAAGAGTCGACAATGCGATGAAAGAAGTTGAAAAATGCATTGCGTTAAGAGGTTGAGAGTGAAGTGATTGAAGAAATCAAGTGAAGAAAACTGCGAAAGGAGCAGAATGAGGAAGTAGGACGAAAACGATGGCCTTTTATACAAAAGGATTGTGGAGCCTCCTGCACCCTCAAACAAAAAGAGAAGACAAATACACAGGAAAAAGTACCGCTATAGTCCACGAACATCGCGGAACACGGGTTGAGGCCTGCATTATCGGCAAGACATTCTGCAGAGAGTCCAGGTGGTCCGATGATACCAACGTGACACAGCGACAAGTACGGACCATTTCGTCCGAGTAAAGTATCGTGGATCGGCGCCGCTGGTACGTGTTGTAGCGAAAAGCAACACGGAGATTCCGGAGGAGCGGAGATAACGGAGATATCGACGCGACGAGATGAAAGGAACATGCGCGTGCCAGGCTTTCCTCAGTACCGCTACGACGTACTGAGGTGAGCCGCTCGCAGCTAATCACACTGGACCTGGGCTGATTATACACTGTAGAATATACTCATATTTACACCCGGCCTAGGTACAGTACCGCTACGACGTACTGAGAATATACTCATATTTACACCCGGCCTAGTTTCTAACAGGTTATGGGCTTATACTGCTGAAAGCTTAACTCTACGAAGCTACACCGTTGGGAACTAGCCGGCCCAGTGCACGCAAAGCACATCGGATATCAACAACCTTATTTTTTCTTTCACATTCCTCCCTATCGCCACCATGCCACTCGAGGCTATCAAAGCCAAAACGATAACCGGTCTCGAGGCTCTCGACCTCAACAAGAAGAACTATGTTCGGTGGAAGGAGAGCGCCCTCGACGCATTTCTCATTGCCGGCAGCAAAGACTACGTTGCCGGAACCATATCCAAACCCGCCGCGTCCGATGCCAGCAACCTCGCGATCTGGACCAAGAATGATGATATCGCACAGGCCATGATCCGTATGAACATTGCCGATGGGGAAAGGGACTACCTACGCGACAATTGCAAGTGCACGTCCGCGAACGAAATCTGGAAGGAGCTTGAAAAGCGCCACAGAACGAAATCATCCACCCAGCCCTCCCTCCTTGACGACGCTCTATCCACCAATATCTACCGCGATGAGGACATGGTCACCACCGCGAACAACGTCCGTAACATCTGCAAGCAGATTTTTGAGATCGGCACACTTGACGCGGAGACGCTTGCACGCGTCGTCCTACTTCGTGCCCTGTGCTCGGACCTTAAACACGTCCGCGAGAAACACGAGGACAATGATAAGTCCACCGCCGCTGATATTGTTGCGTCACTCGAGAAGGAAACCCTGCGTCTTAAGGATGAGCTGAAGAAGCAGACAGAGGAAGAGAAGGCGAACGCGGCGTTGGCACAGAGGTTGCACAGCAAGGGCAAGGGACACAACCACGGGCAAAATGGCCTGTGTGAGACGTGTGGAGGCCGCCATAGAACAGACGAATGCTGGGGCAAAGGAGGCGCCATGGAAGGAAAACGCGATGAAGTGCTGAAGAAGAGAGCTGTGCGACGTGCCGAAAAGAACTCTTCCTCCATCTCTTCCTCTTCCCCCTCCACCTCCCCAACCACGCCATCACCAAAGCCGCCCGATCCAAACAAACCGCGATTTGCGTTCAAGGACTCGACCGGTAAGACCGTGTACTTCACAATGGTCGAGGACGAGCAGACAGCTGCCACCGCATTTGTAACGCCAAACTCTGAGCTCGAAGAGATGTACGCCGCCCAACGAGCACGTCGTGGCTCCGAGTCATCCGAGTTCTCCATGCTTGCCGATGTCGCCAAAGTATCCGTCGACTGGAAACACCACCTGAAACCGGGCTACACAGTTGATGATGCGACACCCATCGCCCTCCAGACAAATCAGTACACCGTACTCAATGTCGCGGAATGTGGTCCTTTCGCTGGGGACTCAGGAGCGACCGTACATGTCTCGCCGGTACGCGAAGACTTCCACACCCTACGTGCCATCCCACCACAGAAGATCTGGGGCGTTGGTGGAAACTACATCGAGGCGAGGGGCATCGGAGACATCCACATCCGCCAGGCAAAAGGCGCCACCCTTACCCTCCGCGATGTCCTATACGTGCCCCAGGCGACAATTCGCCTCATGTCCATTGGCAAGATCTGCGACAGCGGATACACTGCCACCTTCGATGATGCTGGATTCTCCATCAGAAGCAAGGCCAGCAAAGCAGTCATTGCAACGGGAAATCGCCAGAGCAGGAAGCTATACACTCTGAATGGCGCCATACTCCCTCGCGTCAAGCACACAGTCACCAAGACGTCTTCCACTCCCGACTCAGTCGCTGCCACAGCAAACACCAATGGCAATATGGCTAACCTACGCACCTGGCACGGACGCCTCGGCCATATCGGCATCACAACAATCAAGAAAATGGCCGAGCGCGCTATGGCAAAAGGTATGCCAGTCGACTTCTCAGAAACCCCACCCTCATGCGAATCTTGCATCCTCGGAAAGCAGACACGTACGCCCGTCGCCAAAACAAGGGAGCACGAGAGGGCAAAGCGAAAGCTGGGAGTAGTCTGTGTTGATCTGACGGGGCCGGAGGCAGTAGAGTCGAAACGACACAATCGTTATTCAATGGAGCTAGTCGATGAATATACAGACATGACGTGGTGTATACCGTTGCAAACGAAGGATCAGGCATTTCCTGAACTCCAACGATGGGAGAAGGAAAGGAAACAAGAGTGTGGCGAGGATGTCGGCATATACAGAACCGACGGCGGAGAACTGAAGAGCGATCAGATGCATGAATGGCTAGCACAAACAGGCACAAAGCTACAAGTCACCGCACCTTACACATCAGCACACAACGGCATTGCGGAACGTCGCCATCGAACGGTATTTGAACTGGCACGAACGATGATGGCAGAGTGCAAGGCACCAGCATATCTGTGGGACTACTTTGTAGAGACGGCAGGCTACGTGGCGCAGAGGCGACCGACGACATACCAGAACAAGATGACGCCGTACGAGGCCTGGTACGGTATCAAGCCAGATCTGTCACATCTCCGCGAAGTAGGATGTAAGGCTTTTGTCTTGATCCAGAACAAGCATAACCCCAAGATCTATGACCGCTCACTCGAATGTCAACTTATCGGGTATTCAAACAACTCGAAAGCTTACATCTGCTATAATCGACAGACCCACCGCATAGTCACATCCTACCACGTTCAGTTCATCGAGTCGCATCAGACGCAAGCAACACCACTCCAGCCCGGAAGAATAGTCAATGCTGAAAGCGACAATGAAGACAACAACAACAAAATGCCCGTATTGATTGAAGAGAGCGATGACGAAGACGAAGATGAAGACAATGATGCTGACGAGGAAGATGAAGATGATCTAGGAGAAGACGGCGGCAATGTTTCCAATCCCGATCCAGACATCCAAGTCCCTCGCAGGAGCCAGAGAGAGAAGAAAGAAGGACTAGAAGAACGCATAAGGAGAGCTGTCCGGGAATCCACCGAAATCGGGAACAAACTTCGCGCCGATCGAGCAGCAAGAAAGCGTGCACGTCAAGAACACATTCCGAACGAAGATGACGCCCACTCGCTAATCGATGGAATTGTCCTCGCTACATTGACCGAAGATGACAACATCAACCTCGAGTTTCCAGAAGATCCCAAGTCAACAAAAGAAGCACTGGAGAGCGACAAGTCGGAGAAATGGTATGCCGCAATTCAGGAGGAGCTCAAGTCCATTCAAGACATGGGCGTCTATGAACTCGTTCCACGATCAGATGTTCCAAGGGGCCGCAAGGTGATGCGCGGCAAGTTCGTCTTCAGAACAAAACACGACGCCTTCGGTCAGGTGTCGAGATACAAGGCGAGATACGTTCTGCGAGGTTTTGAGATGATATACGGCAAGGACTACACAAAAACGACCTCACCAACAGCACGAGCCGAGTCCTTACGTGTCCTTTTTCATCTGGCTGGCGCTCTGGACTATGAGCTCACGCAACTTGACGTGAAAACAGCCTACCTGTATGGGGACCTCGACGAAACAACATGGATGGAGCAGCCAAAGGGTTTCGAGATACCAGGGAAAGAAGACTGGGTTTGGCAGCTGAAGAAAGGGCTATATGGCATGAAACAAGGTGGACGGATCTGGAACAAAACGATGGACGCAACAATGAAGGAATTGGGATTCACTCAGCTCAGCGTTGAACACTGCATCTATTATCGAAAGCGCGAGTCTGGAACCATATTCGCCGCCGTCCATGTCGACGACTTCACCGTAGCCGCAAGCAGCATGCAGGAGGAGATCCGATTTGAGGCGGAGCTGAAGTCGAAGTGGCAAATCTCCAGAGCCGATGCGAACTTCGTTATTGGTTGGGCCGTTCGCCGTGACAGGGAGAAGAGGAAAGTCTATCTCTCACAAAAGGCGCTTATCGACCGCATCATCACCGAGTTCAATTGCACTGACGCGAATCCCACTAAAACACCTCTTCTCCCGAATACCCGACTTACCAAACGAGACCTCCCACAATCTGAGGAGGAGGGACGCCAAGCCGCAAAGCAGCCATACCGCCAGCTTGTGGGTGTCCTCATGTACCTCGCAATATCCACTCGTCCCGATATCATGCACGCTGTAAGCACGCTCAGTCGTTTCAACAGCGGACACGGAGAAACGCACTGGAAAGCGGCGCTGCACGTTGTCAAGTACCTAAAAGGTACACGAGACTTCGAGCTTGAATTGGGTGGGGAAAACGTAGCACGACTCACCGGATTTACCGACTCCGATTACGCTAACTGCCCGGACACACGACGATCAGTCTCCGGCTACTGCTTCTCCCTGGGATCGGGCCTTGTTTCATGGATGTCGAAAAAGCAAGCCACAACGGCGACATCGTCCACAGAGGCAGAATATATGGCAGCGGCTCCGGCGACGAAAGAGGCAGTATGGATCCGAAATGTCCTACAAGGTTTAGACCAGGAACAGAAGGATCCAACTGTCATCTTCATCGATAATCGTGGGGCCAGAATCCTCACCGAAGACCCGTCGTTCCACCAAAGAGTCAAGCACATCGAGGTCCAACATCACTACAGCCGAGAGTGCAGCGAACGCGGTATTGTCCACTTTGTCGACGTCCCTACCAAGGACAACGTTGCGGATGCCTTCACAAAGGCGCTGCCGACCACGCTGTTTGAGAAGATGAGAAGCTGGATGGGGATCGTACCCTCTCCGCGTTGAGGAGGAGTGTTGTAGCGAAAAGCAACACGGAGATTCCGGAGGAGCGGAGATAACGGAGATATCGACGCGACGAGATGAAAGGAACATGCGCGTGCCAGGCTTTCCTCAGTACCGCTACGACGTACTGAGGTGAGCCGCTCGCAGCTAATCACACTGGACCTGGGCTGATTATACACTGTAGAATATACTCATATTTACACCCGGCCTAGGTACAGTACCGCTACGACGTACTGAGAATATACTCATATTTACACCCGGCCTAGTTTCTAACAGTACGCATCTCGTACGTGCGGCAGACGGCGAAGTAAAGAAAAAATTCCTCGAACGAGTAGACAAAAGAGGTATTTTCAGAGCCAACCTGCGTATGATGACGTTGCAAGATCTCCGATAAGTCGCTTCGTAGGATCGCGATACCCGCCGATGAAGGTGTCCTTTCGCGTATTCATTTGCGCAGAGCGAGAAACCCGAGTCGGTAGTAGTGTTGAAGTACTGCCGCAAGCCTTCGTGCGCCTCGAATCTGACGTCCAATTATTCTGTTCAAACACGACTAGATACGATCCAGCGCCAAGAAACTGCCAGTGCCTTCGGGAAAATGGAACGTTTGGAGGAGTGGCAGTGGCAGTGAGAGTTCAAGATAGCACGGGAATTGCCGTTTGTATGGATTGGCGCAAGATTTGCCGTTGTTATTTCGTCCCTGAACACAGCTCTTTCAACCACCACCTTGTTTTAGGCTTTTCGGCTTCCCTGCACATATCTGTGAGCTTGAAACGCCGCTAGCTTCCTTTGGGACGTCTACCTGGACTCGCCTTGTGCTTTGTCAAAATTCTGGATGCGTACAGTCTGCGGAAAATATCTTGACTGTGGCGCCTCATCGACTTCTTCTCTCCTCTACTACTAGCTGCTGGCTGATAATGGGTTTCACTGCCTACACGAACTACTCACATTTTCAGGGTCTCAATATCACTAATTTTGTGTTTCCGGAGCTGAGCTTCAACGCCTTTTGCGGAGCGCTTGCGCGCTTAATTTACCAGTTTCAGTAAAATACCCCATACAGCTTACTTGGCGACATTTACTTACGGCTGTTCAACCATTTCACACTGCTGAGCGCTGATGGCCAACTTGTAACGAACACCGTTTTGCACGAGGCGGTACCGTATCAGTCGGGACTTGGCATTTTGTTCTCTTATAAAAGGCCGTCGTTTATGTCCTGCTTCTTCATTCTGCTCCTTTCGCAGTTTTCTTCACTTGATTTCTTCAATCACTTCACTCTCAACCTCTTAACGCAATGCATTTCTCAACTTCTTTCATCGCATTGACGACTCTTGTTCTCGGTGCTCTTGCTCTTCCGAGCCCAATCGTCGAGTCTGTATGTGCTATCGTTTTCTGATGTTGTATTAGTTCCTCACGATTTGTGTCTTCAGGACGTGGTTACGAAGCGCGAGACCTCGTATGGCAATCCCGACCTTGTCGTTGACCAAGGTGACCGGTGGAAGCTGAACTTTGGCTCCACCGATGGTCACAGCAATGCCTGCCCCGGACACTGTAAGACTCGCGCTCTAGCGAAGTCGCGTTAAACTTGACTCTTTCATAGACATTTGCTACATTGGCAAAGGAGGCAGCCGACATGGCGACCAGAGCTGGGGTAACCCAGATGACATGGTCGATGAAGGGTAAGCTCTCCTTATTCATGCGGTAAACTAGACATTGACTCGTGTGTATTAGCGACCGGTGGCGCTTCAACTACCCCAATTCTGGCGACGGTCCTTGCGGCGACCACTACATCTGCTACTACAACAAGTAGATAGTTTCCGCAATTTGAACGGAAGGATGGTGTTGGCTCGCATAGTAGTAGTAGTATTCCATCGAGATTTGGCTTGGACTTTTTCACAATTGATGACCTTTTTACGAACATTCAGCGGCTGGCATAAGTCATTTGACCGGACTAACTGACTGAAAAATATCAGCCAATCCCGAGTACTGATTTAGACGTAGCAATGCGTAGTCTAGGCAGTATATCGAAGCCTACCGCGCTCAAAGCTGGATCCGGCCTAGTCTCGCTCCCGACGTTCTTTTACGCCACAACAAGTACAAGTCAATTTAAATACTAATCGGAAAGATCCATGTCATCTTCGTCATCTCGGGCGTGCGTAAGTATAGACATTGACGAGTGATACATAGGTATGTTGTGGGATACGGGTGGCGAGGAAGACAACGGCTGTGATATGACGGGTGACGGAGGTAGCGGAGGAGGCTCGCTGGTTGGGGGAGGAGGCGGAGGAGGAAGGGGCGGCGGAGCAGACGGAGGTGCAGGGGGCCGGCCAGAAGAGGATGTTAAGTGATCCCACAAAGCTCGTCGCTCGAATGAATAAGTCGACTCGGCGGTAGACCTTTCTTTGAACTCACTGCCTGGAGGTGGCAAAGCGAACCCCTTATACAGAGGTAACAACGAAGACGAGAATTCAGTGTTTGGATATTCTGCCCATCGCTGCTCTGGGGCATCATCATGATCTATCTCATTCGGCGTAGGCATTGCCGGAGTAAAGCGTCCAGCAAAAGATGAGCCTTCCTCGACATCATTTTCGTCCGTGATGATGGACAACTCGCTGTGGAAAGTGTCATCATCAGACCACTCATTCATAATCCTCTTGCGAACCTCGATGCGAGGATCACGAGAGCTTGACCAGCCTTTGGGATAGCCCCAAATTGCTATATGCTTCAACCAGTCGCCGTCTCCTGGAAAGATGGCATCTCGCAAAAGGTCTCCAGTAATTTGACCAGGCGTGAATGTCTCCAGCCAGTTCAGACGCTGACGGCGCGACTCCTCAACCAGATGAAGACGGTCCCCGAAGGAAATAGATGAACTGTCCTTGTGGAATTCATACATTTGACGCGAAAGCGCGACAAGAGCAGAATCCCTCGGCTCAGGGCAGGAAGACACGACATGTTCGATGGAGCCGCAGTTGAAACAACGACTTTTATTGGAAGTAGCATCATTGATACGGTGTTCGGGGATTTCACCCAAAATGTCGGCGCTATGTCGCTGATACCAGCCGCTTTGCAGCGAAATGGACTCTGTAGCGGGAAGGACATCGACAAAGAATGAGTCCTCGGATGGGGAGTTCAAGTTTCCTTCTCCCATTTCTCCAGAGCTTGGGAGACTATGCTCGCGTCCCAACGGCCCTTGGCAATTTCTTTCCCCTCCAGATGCAGCGCTGGAATCCAATAGACATATTTGCGTTTCCACTTCTCTTGTCCCGGGTCCTGGATGTTGATCACATCCAGATTGAAATCTCTCTGGATGAGAGGTCATTAAGTGAGCGGACGCAGCGGTGGGCAGGACCGCTTACGGACTGTTTGACTTTTGCCAGCTCCGCTTTCGCTATCTGTCATGTATGAGGCGGGTGGGGACGCAGGAGAGAGGCTAGACGGACATCACAGAGCGAACAGTTTGGACCTGAGAAGAGAGTGAGTCGTGGAAGACGCGGTACACGCATTGTAACTGTCACGTATGTAACCAAGTTGTGAACAACCCGATCGGGAAGGCAGAGATTTTGTGAATCTCCCACCGACGCGCTCCTAACCGAGTTTGGCGCTGTCGCTGATAACTGTTGCACTGAGACAGTTCATGCCTGGGCATGTCTCTGTCGGAACCAGCATGGCGAGTGAAAAGTACGTTGCTAAATTTGTTGCCATATTGGGCCCTATCTGACATTGCTAGGGACACCGTGCCCATTCTACGCGAAAGGCAACTGTGTCTTTTCCAACCGCTGCAATTTCATACACGTTCTGCAGGAGGAAGATGAGACCACCCTTGTCGAACCAGAGCCAGAGGTCCCATTGCCCAAGAAACCGAAGCCTTCCTTCAACCGGAGTGCGCAGGTAGCACCCACAACGCGCATGTCCGACCTCCTTCGCGAGCTCAAGAGTGTCATTGGCGAAGAGCCAGCACAGAGTGACGCACTCGAGACCCACGGTCCGCCGGGATTAGCCTCTGAATCTAGACATACTTCTCTCCATCCTTCTTCCGAGCCAGACCCTCCCCATACCCTCTCCCCGACGAGCATCTCTGATGCCCACATCCACGACAGTAACGACCCACCCACAACACATTCTGATCAATCACCCCCTATGCCATTCGTGCAAGACTCAACAGAGTCACATGCAGTATACGTCCATCCTGGCTTCCATTCCTATTCGTATTCCGACTCGTCAGGTCTTCTATCCCCAGTCACACTCCCGGACCTTCAACTAAAGTCTTTTGTACGCGACTATAACGACGACGATGCGGGTTCCGAGGTTTCATATGCTACATGGGCTACGCCGGGACCCTTGGCGCTCTCCCCGCCTCGCAGTCCCGCTCTCACCTCGACGTTCGATCTACTTTCCTCTCCATTTGGTTCACCATCCTCCCGAATCATGTCACCACATCTTGCCGCATTTCTTCATCGAATACATCCATTATCTCCGCCAGCAAGCGCGTTGCACCGCGAACACGAAGAGTTCGAGCCGCCCGATCTCAGCTTGGATGATTTAGACTCTCCAGAGAACTACCGGACCAGTTCGCATACGGTCCAGCCTGCCAGTCGTAATCTGGACAACGATGATGATGTATTTGGTTCGCAAAAATCAAATACGCGGCCAGTTGAATTGGAAAAGGCGTTGGCAACCACGGAGGATGCGTCCGGTCCCACGTCTCGGTGGGACTCAGTTGGCCAACACACCGCTGTGTATGTTGGAGGCACGACGTCTCAAGAGGTCCAGGAGGCTATACATAGGGAAAATCCAACCAATTTCCTTGATTCGCCTCCCCAGGAATTTGATGCGTCTGAGGCTTTGTCCTCTTCCCTCAGGCATGAAGACTTTGATGATGATGTCGACGACGACGACGGCTTTACAGATCAAAGTCCGACTGCTCAGTTGGCCTATCTCGATAGGTCACTCCCAGGTCAGGATGACACGCTCAACTCTCTATACGACGCGTATTCTGACCTTGATTCACCGGAAATGGCCGCTCATAGCGACATTGAGTCTTCCTCGGATTCAGTCAGCTCTGAATCTGGCTTTGCTGAGCCGCCACCTATCATGACCCCACATTCTACTCTTCGTCGCAGCAACGTTTTTACACCTCCGCCTCCCAACTCTGCCCGTCAGTCGATTGCTTCGATTCAATCCCGACCATCCTTGAGCTCTCCATCTCGTTACCGCGCCTGGTCTAGTCCTTTCACGTCTCAAAAGGCAAGCGAACAACAGTCACCGATCTCTGTCACTCGCAGTCCGGAGTCAGAGAGTCCACTGGATACTCCGCCATCAGCACCTTCCTCTCCTCATCGCTCATCGTTAGACTCCCCTTCTACGCATCATGTTTGGTCCAGTCCTTTCGCGCCGCAGCAGACAATCCAAGGGTCTTCACCAGTTTCTTTCACTCGAAGGCAGATTTCAGAGAGTCCAAAAGCGTCCCCCAAGTCGGCGCCTTCTGTGCCTTCCTCCGCTCACCATTCATCCTTCGACTCACCTCATTCTCGCGTTTGGTCCAGGCCTTTCACGCCTCAGAAGACGAGCGAACGGCAATCTCGAGTTTCTGATGGTCCAAGTCAGAAATCCGGGAGTCGGGCGGATTCTCCTGCCTCTGTCTTCGCTCATCGAACATCCTCGGACTCTCCGGGTCGAAGCCAGAAATTTGGGAGTAGAACGAAATCTCCTGTGTCGGCACCTTTCTCTGCTCATCGAACATCCTTGAATTCTCCGTCACACCACCGCGTTCAGTCCAGTCCTTCGACGACTAATGAACGAGCATCGCCAATTTTTGTTCGTCAGAGGCAGAGTCAAAAAGTACAGAGTCCAGTGGCTTCCCTAGTGTCAGTGCCTTCTTCTGCCCACTCCCAAGTCAGCCGGGATAGTCAGGATGCACTTGCAACCCCGCCGTCGTCGAAGGTACCATTTGGCTTCCGGAAATCGTTTGTATTTGTAAGCACCTTCCTCCCGTGTGAGGTCCATTTCTCAAAATCTTGTAGGGAGGCGCAAGGACTTCATCATCAACACTGAACCAAGCACCGCGCTCTTTAACCGAAGAGCATCCGCCTCCACAAGACGACCCTGCTCCACCCACAACCGCACCTATGGCCAGCAAGGCAGCCTCAAGGGGCCTCAAGCCGCTAAGACTAGTAAGTGCGGGTGGAATGTCACACTTAAGGTTCTAACGCATCAAACAGTCGACTATTTTAACCTCTAACCCTATCGCATCAGCATCAGCATCTCCATCTAGATCTAGTTTTATCTCTCATTCAGGTTCAGGTAGGTACGGTAGCGGCGCACAATTACTTTTCTCATCCGTATACACTTACAGGGAATCGATCATCTGCAAATGTATCATCACAATTCACTTCGTCGAACAAAGCTTTGGTATGTAATCCGTATCCCCCATACTGGGTACTGAACTTTGGCCCAGCTCTCGCATCTACCGCACATACAAGAAGATCATTTTAATTATACACCGCCACACACTGCTACTCCGGAACTGACTGATACTGACCGTGCTTCGCGTCGCTCATCGCATTTCAAGCCGCCGATGTCCGCTCCTTTGGACCGTCCGAATAGCTGGGCGCGCTCGCCGCTTCGGACGTCCAGTGATCCGCATCGGTTGTCAAACCTAGTGGACGAGGACGCTGAAGGTCAGCTTTATGCTGCTACTAACGATTATACCATTCGACGATCTATACCCGTACATTCACCCCCGAAACACCCGAGCCTCGACGTCCTTCCACCTCGCCCATTGTCATGCCTTGCCACGACCCCAAAACCCGCTCTCATGTTCGCCATTGCGAGTGATGATGTTGAACAGGTCCGACAAGTGCTCGCCAGTGGGGATGCTGGTCCCAATGATGCGATGGGTCCGCAATCGGCTCTCGCGTTTACGCTCACGAACGATCAACTGTCACAGAAGTTGGACATCGTCAAAGTCCTCTTGGAGTATGGTGCCGATATTACTACACTTCAGAAAGAACTAGGATCACCCGAGGGGGAGCTGAAACCTATATTGGAGGAGATGGACGACGCCACAAAGTGAGTGACATTTTGTGATTGCTCAAGTGAAACGATGTTGATTGGGTGTTCTTGTTCTGTTAGGTACTATCTGTCGAAAGCAGATACATCTTTGACACGCAGAGCTTCCGCGCTAATGCGTAGATCTTCGTTCAAACCATTGGCGCGCATTCGATATGGGATTGTTGGTCAAGATCGAGCTCTTGAGCAATTGTTCAGGGTTCTCAGCATGCACAATCAGAAAATAACGGTGACTCCC
The DNA here is from genome assembly GCA_015501055.1 of Mucidula mucida. Taxonomy (NCBI): domain Eukaryota; kingdom Fungi; phylum Basidiomycota; class Agaricomycetes; order Agaricales; family Physalacriaceae; genus Mucidula; species Mucidula mucida. The sequence continues at coordinate 61,477 of JADNYV010000148.1, forward strand.
ATCGTTATGCTGCTCTGTGGTACGTGTGTTGCTCCATCTTGTCTGCACAAACTTCAATTTTCTTCACAGGTCCCAGTGGACACGGCAAGAGTATGTTGGCACATAAGTGTAAGTATCCATTTCTTCTGATCGCCATCACAACGCTTACCGTTTGGTTTCAGTTGGATCATTGCTGGATGTACCAACCCATACGGTCAATATGACCACGCTGAGGACCGCACATGATTTGTGGCAATCCTATTCAATCAGTCCTGATCAGGTGTGGCGCATTGACAGTACATCCTCAATGCTGCTGCTGACGTTGCAATACAGAGCTCCGCTGGGCCCCCGTGCACTTTGATAGAATTCCTTATCAACAACGAAGGCAAACGTTGTGTTGTTGTGCTTGATGTCAGTCTGTCATTTTCGGTGTCTTGCATTTGTTCACGTTTGTCTGCAGGAGATCGAGAAGACCAAAGACGACAGCGTACTATGGTCTTTGTTACTTCCGTGGGAGCTGGGTATGTTTGAACGGCCACCCCCGCACATCCTCCATTAAACTTGTTTTAGGTCGATGTTCTTTCGAAGCCAACAGCATGAACGTTGATGTTCGCAATGTTGTCTGGTTGGGAACTTCGAACATTGGTCATGATCTGGTTTTCGAGTATCATGATTCTTTGAAGCATCCGAATCAGACCATGTCCCGCGAGGAATACGTCGAGCTCATGGCTCAACTCCGACCTCGCGTTTCGGATCGTCTGGGTGTATGTGCTTTTGTCAACTTGCGCGCGCGCTTTGCTAACTAGTCATCACGTTTAGGCTTCCGTGCTCTCACGCGTCACTACCATCCTGCCATTCGTTCCGTTCACACTGGAGGAGACGAGGGTCATCGCTTCGGAAGCTCTACAGTCAATTTCTACTGACCTTACCAGTGGCATTTCGAAGGCTGCGTTGAATTCGGTTATTGAGGGAGCCCTCCGGGAGTTCATTCCGGCGGAGGGCGCACGATCTTTATACAGAGCAGTATCTAATCTATTGGTGGATGCAATAGATCTTTCGTGACATTCGTGTACCTGTTTTGACTGACATCCTGCATGTATGAGTATTTCAGCGTCATCGTCTCTGATTTGACAGTTGATCATACACGTACTGCCTCTTCGATGAGATGATGAATGCTGATCATGGTGGTGTGGTACTTAAGTGCCATCGGAAGTTGAGATGGGCATTCTGGTTGTCCGTTGACAGGCAGTTTTACTGGGGATGTCGCCGTCGCTTCACGATGTGCGCGCCTTGACAGGCGAGGCTACACAGTTGTCTCCGACGAGTCTGGCAATCATTCTTTCCATAATTGGAGTGCTCCTTCTCGGAGGTGTGTCCGTTCTCTCTCACGGATTGAAATGCTCGGATCTGACGGCTGGGAAAATAGGACTTTTGTGGTGGTGGGCCATGACGCGCCCGAGTAGGAGACAAGTCATGGCTGGGTACATTGACGGGGACGACGTTGAGTCGTTTGCTGCTCTCAATGAGAAGCGCGATTCTCTCTCTGCTACGATTGGCGGGAGCGGGCGGTGGGTTCCGCAGGTGCCCACTCAGCCTACCATGTCAACGACAAAGTGGGCACCGACTCGGAGCCTCACGTCGTCTACGATTGCAGAAATCAGGACCCCGCCTCCGTCCTATGTGTTCTTCGTGGCGAATGCCACCACAGATTTAGGATCGCCGCTGTTTGACCCACCTCCCGAGTCGGTCCTCGATATCTCTGCAGCTCGAAATTCCACGTCTCGTCGTTCTAATTCTTCACTGAATCAGGACGAAATCCGCCATTCTGCACCCTTACCGCGTCTTATGACTACCACTACTATTTTCACGCCAACTCATGATGACGAGCTCCCCATTGCAGTTGGGGATGTCGTCCATATGATATTGGAATTCGCAGATGGGTGGTGTCTCGTCCAAGAGGTCGGGGGTGAAGACGCGCGAAAGGGCGTTGTTCCCCGGCTCTGTTTATCCGAGCACCATAGCATCACTAGCCCGGAGAAAGCAGTCCTTTCACAACCCAGTCGAGGCTGACAGTCTTCCTCTCCTTTCACATCTCACACTCCTTATTTATGGATCTCTTGAAGCATCTTGTGACTTGACATTGCCCTTATCACCCTTGGCTCGAAGCCCGACTCAGACTCTTTGCTGACGTTGCTGCGTCCCAAACCCGTTGACCGCATCTTGTAGCACCCGATTGAAGAGTAGCGTTTTACATATTACATTGCATCGTAAGAATGAATGAATACGAGAAGATTAACTCTCAGGAAGTATGGCTTTCCCTCTGTACTTTCCTTGGTCCCGGAGCCACTGCATAGGGATCAGTTGGGAACAAGTGTTTGTGGCGGGACGTGACATGGAGAATAAGGGAAATATACAATGAGACTTTTGTGTATGCAAAGTGTGGGAAGCCTTGATGATGGAACGGAAGTAGGTAAGTGGCGCAGTGCGCGAGACCAAGTCGATCATAAACAAGCGTACGATCGGATTCAAAAGATATGCCTTCAGCGATGAGAAGTACCTGTGCCTGAAAGAGCTCATTCACGGTACTGAGGTCTACTTCATTCAGATTACACCTGAAGTGGAGCTCCTCACCTCCCTCTACGTTCAGCTCATCTCTTCCAACATCGCCGCCGTTACCGGTATCGCTCAGGCAGCCTTTGACCTGGACCTATAAGGTACTACTGAACCTTCAGTCACCTTGAGGGAAGGTCTAGGCCTTACCTTCAAAAAACCGGTCAATGAGACGGAACGCGAACACCTTCAAGAGGCTGCTGCTGTCTTCGGACAGCCGGTCACCTTGTTATATGGCGGGGAAAGTGGAAGGGTTGTTTCCTTGAGAAACCACTGAATGTTGTGGTGATAAGACTTAGATTGTGTTGTAGATTAGATCAGAACTGCCTCGAAGCAGGTGTTTGTCAACAGGGAGACAATACAGCTCATCATTGTGTCTTCCTTCCTTCCACATCTCGCCCTCTTGATTGATACCGAACCTTTGATTCTAAGTTTGAAGCAGAGATGGGATCTTTTTTGAAAAGCAGTAGTGTTTTACATATTCCTTGAAATAGAGGGATACAGAAAGATTAAGACTCAGGCAGTATGGCCTTCCGTCTGTACTTTCCTTGGTCCCGAAGCCACTGTATAGAAATCAGATGGAAACAAATGTTTTTGACGGAACGCGCTTACTAGGCGGTACTCATGCAAAGAGCCAATTTTTTCACCTGAGTGGTAATAAGTATGCATGGTACACGCGTATGACTGGGCTCAGCCTACCGTAATAATCGGGAGGAGGAGTCATACTTGCGAGAGAAGCATCAACACGGTGCTTTGCCACCCGTTTGAAGAACTCTGCATCACGCGTGTCGAAGCGTTCGATGTGACTGCTCTTCGCCAAGCGCCACGCGGCTCCGCCTGCAGTAGGTGCGACCATGAAACCGACGACTATTGAACGTTAGGGAATTTGACGAAGACACGAGGAGATGGACACGCACGCATGCACAAGGCGGTAGACGCGCCGTAAAACATAAAAGGGTCAATGCCCTGGATAAAGTCAATAAAATGCGAACAAAAGACAAATTGCGCACCATGATGGGTTTCGTCGGGTCTGTGTCGAGGGATCCAAAGTAGGCGGCGCCGCCAAACAAGCCTAGTAGAGTCCCTGGAACAGTTGCAACCTGCGACATGGCTGTTGGAAAAGCTCATAATGGATGAAATGAGCACACACTGTCTGCCAGCGATGTCTGCTTTTCCGCATTGCAAGGTATTCCGACCACGGTAAAGGCTGGCTAGCATTCGTAGAGTTGAATCGTACGGTTCCCCTTATAGGTAACGATGTCCGCCGTACAGACGAAATGAGCCGTCTGGATATACAGCGCTCCATGTCGACGCGTCGACTTTTTCGGGTGGTGGTCCAAAGTAGACAGCGGTGCACAGCCACTGATGCCTCCTTGACCTTCTTCCACCAAGTCATCCTCTTCGCGCTTCCGCTGGTACTGTTCAGTGGATTGTCTACCGGGATCTCTATGCCCATTCACTCTGCCTGAATTCATTATGCTCTTCACACTGCAGGGAATCTCAAAATAGACTCAAATTTCACTCCCATGGCCATCTCCTGCCCTAGCTGCCAGTGCTGTGATACTTGCTGTGCCCTTGGCGCTGCTCGCGCGAGCACTTCTACCGGCCTAAACTCTCTAAAGAACTTGCTCCCCATCGGAGCTTTGACGATCCAACTGCCCCATGGGTTCTCCATACCTTGTTCACATGCACATGCAGAAGACGACTGGCACGGACTTGGTGTTAATGAGCTCCGCTCATTCACTTCTTTGGGCCACGATGACAACTCTATACTCGCTGAAATCGGCTTTCTGATGGAGAACGAATTCATCGTAGCGACATACCGTTCCTCCAACACCCGAATGTTATTGAGGATCTACTTGGTACCTTACGATTTGCCTGGCATGGGAGGCCGGCTGAAATGCAGGAAAAAACATGTTGTATCTCGTGCTCGTCGTGCTCTTTCCGTCCTTATGCTAAAGGTTCAAGCCAGCGATTGGCAAGGTCCACTTCCTGCAACTCCTGTATCTTCATTTGACAAGGTACGCCCTTACCACCGGTACTTGAACAAATAAGGTTGACCTACTTTCAGGATAATCGAACTCTTTCTGAAATATATAGCGACCTACCATCGCCCAATATTCCGTCGCATCCCCCTGCCCATACAACCGTAGCCCGTCTACTAGATTTCGAGGATAGTCTGGACGACCTCGGGTTATGGACCACACTTTACGTGTATCAGCGCCAGTCCATCGCAGCTATGCTGATGAGGGAAACATCTCAGGAACTGCTCCCTGATCCACTGTATATTGAATTGACAGCGTTAAATTCACACGCCTTCTACTTTCAGCCTAGCACGATGGAAGTGTTGCTGGAACAGCCATATGTTTCAACATGCTCTGGTGGTATTCTCTGTGAAGAGCTAGGTGAATAATTTCCCACTTGGTCAAGCATATGTCTGACCTTTTGTGCAGGGACTGGCAAAACGGTCATGACATTGGGTCTCATTCTGGCCACCAGACAGACGTTATCGACACCCAAGGAATCAATCGCGAATCCGCAACGTTCGGTATTAACGCCGATATCATTCACTTCATTCCCGTGTTATGTCGAAGACCGCGCGCGCCTTCTGCGCGGCAGGGCCGAGTCTAAAATACCTGTCGTACCGTCCTTTAAAGATGTTCTACTTCACCGTCTGGTAACATTTCCACACCGCACTCTACCGAATACTATGGCCACGAACTGTAGTACCTATGAACGTCACCAGGAACTCTTGGATAGAGTGCAAAGCACTCATCTCAATAGCCGCCTAAAAGAAAATCCTCCGTTCTATTATCACTATCCAGATGACGAGCCCAGTGACTTTGAACGTCTACAGCGCCGCGGGAAGGACCCATTACGAATGACTCGGATGTATCTCACGGTGGCGACATTGATTGTCGTACCGGTCAATTTACTCAGTCAATGGGAACGAGAAATTCACAAACATTGCGAATATCCACTGAGGGTTCTTGTCGTGCGATCCAAGACCAAGCTTCCTGCCACCAGAGCTTTAGCCTCGGATTATGATGTAGGCAGATATTTTCTGTATTCTCAATGGTCGTACTCATTTTTTCTTCTAGATAGTTTTGATGACCATTCCTCGTGTGTATCTTTCAGACTTGTTGAAGACGACCTCACCCTACAATGTAGGATTTACTGCTGAACACAGTGTAGCAACTATTGTCCGTCCTTCTCGAAAGAGAAAACAATGTCATTGTCCTACCTTCCTCGAGACGGGAATACCAGACTGCAGTTGTGTAGAACGTGGGGTCTCCCCGCTTACGGAGATTCGATGGAAGCGTTTAGTCGTCGACGAAGGTCACGTCTCAGCATTCACAAATACGCTTTTGACGCCGTTCGTCAAGACGCTCAGTGTTGAACATCGATGGATCGTCACCGGAACGCCTACCACTAATCTACTCGGGCTTGGTTTCGGAGCGAGCAGTACCGCGGAGCTTGAGGATCAGTCGGAGAGACCTTCCGATAGCGTTGATGACGAAAGCGGCGGAAAAGTACGGAAATGGACCAACTACGATCGAGAGGACCTTCGCAAACTCGGCAGCATGATAACAAACTTCATTGGTGTTCGACACTTTGCTGCCAACCCTAATCTTTTTAATTCACACGTCGTTGATGCGTTACTGAATGTCAAGGGTGTTGGACCTCTTCCTGGTTCAATAGAGGTGTTGAAGCAGGTGATGAGCTTTGTCATGATTCGACACCGGTAAGAGGGTTCGTCTTGTTGGCTTAGCGTAGAAAGCTCATACTCTGTACAGAGTTGAAGATGTCGAAAAAGACATCGTGCTGCCATCCATAACTCAAGAGTCGGTCTTTCTGGACCTGGATCCGCTGGCGATTAAATCGTACAACGCACTACAGGCTGGCATCGTCATCAACGCCGTTGATTCGGAGAGAAAAGATCAAGTGGGTCTCTTACTTTTGCTGCATCGCCGATTGTCTGACCGTGTACAGGATTATCTCTTCCATCCTGCTGTGAGTTGTATTGCAATGATAAACTTATAACGTTCTTTGACTTTTCGTACCATACAGAACGCAGTTTCTCTGCAAGGCACAGTCGAAAACATGACCCAGTACATTCCATTTCATCGAAGCTTATATGCGGTCTCATAGTTTCTTGTAGGGCCTTGTTTTGGGCAACTGATGAGGGACTCTACAATTCTCAGGAAATTCTTCGGACCTCACATGAGCACGTACAAAGGGCGAATGACCGCGGCGCCTCACAGGAGGACCATCATCTCTTAGAGGAAGCAATTGCTCACTTGTTCGTTAATGCTTGATTTCTCTGTGTAACTGCTAGTCTCAAACATTTATCTAGGCGTACTGCTTATACTGACCCCCTGTGGCGCAGCATTCACGCGCACGAAGGCGACGTTCCCTATCGAGTTACCAAAATGTCTGACATCATATTCAACGCATGGTCACGGACGACTTTCCCCGACACAGAGACAAAGGACCGGTTCATTCACGGAGATCGGCTTATCGCTTTCAGAGACTCCATCGTTCGGTATCCTCTGTCTCCTACCTCCCGCCTTCTTGAGATTGCTTCTGCTCTGACGGAGAGAGACGGGGCTCAGCGCAAGGTCTTTGACGAAATAACGAAGAAGCAGGATGCTAAAAAGCGGAGGCAGACTCAAGTGACGGCGAGTGCTAAGAAGACGGCTTCGCCGGAGATGATTCAGGATATGAAGAAGGAGCTGGATGCTGCGCTCAAGCGCCTGGAGCATCTGGAGACGCATGAGGAGGAGATACCGTCGGATCCTACATCGTTCGGGAGCCTTCGTACGGAGCTTGCTTCTGGGACGTTGGTGACTGTTTCTCCCCATCGGAATATCCATGTTGGCTCTTCCCCGTCGAGCAAGCTTAATTACATAATTAATGAGGTTTGTGGTCGCTTTCTCGTTTTGGTGGCCTTCTCTGACCATACTGTTTAGGTCTTGAAATATGCTGCGACCGAGAAATTCCTTATCTTTTCATCTTCTGTCTTGACTCTTGCGCTAGTGGGAGAAGCGTTAGAGCTACTTGGGATCAAGTTTTTGCGGTTTACAACAGTCGTCCCCGTTCATGTTCGTGAACAAACGGTGTTGACGTTCGAGACGTCGGAGAATTACCGCATCTTCTTGATGGAGCTGAAGCATGGTGCGCGAGGCTTGTGAGTCATGACATGCTGTTCTGACAAGCCAACTCACTTTTTTGGAAGAAACCTCGTTTCGGCATCGAGAGTTATCTTTTGTGAGCCTGTTTGGCAAGCTGATGTTGAGAGTCAGGCTATAAAGCGGGTACATCGGATTGGCCAAAGTAAGCCGGTGTCAGGTGTGTCTCTTAAAAAGGTTTTTTTTCCGCCAGGCGCTTATGTAGTTACAGTGAAAACATTAGCCATTCGTGGTACCGCTGAGGAGAATATGCTTCATCGGCGGAAACTACTTCGGTCAGATACCCAGCAGAAGCTGCCACGGCTATTAGACGAAGCTGGGATGAGACATTATATCGAAGCAAGTATCTTCACTACATTATTCTAGCCTCGGTACTCATACTTGTCCTCGTTTTCAGCATCCCCGGTTCATTCGCGAACCTCCGCAAATCTTACCGCAAGTTGATTTTCAGCTTTTCAACATTTCACAGCGTATCCAGCAGGAAGAGGAAGAAGAGGAAGAGGAGGAGATATCTATGACGGTCGATGTTCCGGCACCATCGCCTCGGAAGAGAGTTAGAGTGCTGGATCCAGTGGTGCAAAAGAGCGAGTCTCCGCCGAAGAAAAAGAAGTCTGCTGTGCGTTTTGCAGATTGATGGGTGACTGTTGTATCATTATTCTATGTACCTGTATGTGTATTGTTTGTGTAGTCAAAGCTTCTGGGACAGTTCCAGGCGAATGCGTGTTCTTGTCATCATCGCAGCATTCGTGTTGGAGTATGACGGTGAAGGATCAACTTCATGCATAGACTTCTAGGTGTGGTCTATTACACATGGAGGCACGGGTATTCGCAGTAAACTGGAATTGTTGAGTATATCAAACGTGCGCTACACCTGCTGATTCTTGTGATAATTACGGAAGGGCGTTTCTGGGGGATGATGGATAATAATACTAAGAGGTAGCATGAGGCTCTCGGGGAGAACATCAGCTAGAATCCCTTCCCGAGCGGACCGTGAGCGTCATCTGTCAGTGAGTAGACGGGGATAGGTAGCGTTCCATACGGTACGACACCGCAATGATGATAGACCCAGAGCAAGAGTACAAAGCATAGAACAGCGTCGGCAGACTAATCAGCAGGAAGAATGCCGAGATGGGCAAGAGAGCGACCGAGAGGCTCCTGGGCAATGAAACAGCAGTGAAAGCTCCGAACAACGAGTGATCGATGTTGTCCCGACCGGCCCCTTTGCAACCAAATTGAGCGTGTGCTGATCAGATAAAAAGACTCTTGCTCTATACCACACGCTTTCCAATTTCTCATTTCACACCCATGCCGACTGACTCAAAGCTTAAAGTTGGCAACACTTTTCTTACCGTTTCCTACTCGTCCTTACCGCTTTGAACTTAGAAAGTATTGGTGACTGGTGGCGCAGGCTATATTGGTATAGTGTCCTCCTTTTCATAAACCGTGTTTATCGACCGAGTACTCGTCCAGGATCGCATGTCGCCTACTGTCTATCCAAGACTCGCAAGTACAAGGTCATCTCAATAGACAACGGCCATAATTCACTGCCTGAGGCGCTCGTCCGGGTATCCAAACTCTCCAAGGATGAACTAGCAACCGAGACCAAGCCTGAAGGCCTTTCCCAAGAAGAACTGCTCGATTCCGCAGAGATCGTATCAAAGCAGGCCGACCTCACCAATGCCGCACAAGTGCGCGCCGTCTTCGAGGAATACGGCAAGGGCGGAATCTGGGGTGTCATTCACATCGCGGTGAGTCCTCCTAGCTCCTTTCTCCGCGTCCATAGCACTCATCACACGCGATCCCAGGCCTACAAAGCCGTTGGCGAATCCACCGAAATCCCTCTAACATATTACCAAAATAATGTCGCCGCTACGGTTTCCCTTCTCCAAATTATGGACGAGTTTGACTGCCGGAGATTCGTGTATTCTTCTTCCGCTACCGTTTACGGAACTCCGCCAAAGGTCCCCATTCCTGAAACGAGCCCACTCCAGGCGCACAGCCCGTACGGCAAAACCAAAGTGATGTGCGAGACGATTATTGACGATCTATGCCATGGTGCGCCTTCTCCCTCCCATCTTTCTTCATCTTCGGACCTAATGCGCCTTGTCCAGCTGCTCCCGAGGCCTGGCAAGCGCTCTCTCTCAGATACTTCAAGTAAAGTTCCGCCTGATATCACTATGTCAACTTTCTAATTTTATCACTAGCCCTGCCGGCGCACATCCTTCTGGGCTTATTGGTGAAGATCCCAAGGGACGAGCCCTCAACCTTTTACCCATTCTCGCGCATATGGCTGTGGGAAGGATACCAGAATCTACTCTCAAAGTATTTGGCAACGACTATCCCGGGACCGTGTATGTGCCTTTTGTCGATCTCAATACTACTGGTGATTGATGGATTGACAGTGACGGCACCTGCGTTCGCGATTACCTACACGTTATGGATCTCGCGTCTGGACATGTCCTTGCACTCAACCAGTTTGACGAGGAGGTGAAGACGAAGATCTTTGATGACACTGAAGTACGGTACAAGGCGTACAACCTTGGAACTGGGCAGGGCCAGAGTGTCCTCCAAATCACCGAGGCGATGAGGAAGGCGTCTGGGTTCGATTATAAGATTGAGATGGTGGGCCGAAGGTGCGTCTTTCTCTCTGTCCGCTCATTACGATATTAACGGTTCAACAGGCGCGGCGATGTCCCCGCCCTTATCGCGGACCCAACGCTGGCTCAGAAGGAGCTCGGATTCAAAGCGGAGGCAGATCTCGACGCCATGTGTCGCGACCTCTGGAACTGGCAGTCCAAGAACCCGCAGGGCTACGCAAAACAGTAGGGCGTGCAAACCTGGAATTGGACATAGAAAAGAAGACAAGACAACAATGTAATGTTTACCTACCTTTTTGTGTACATGTCGCTCTCCCCCTTCCCCGATCTATATTCAATGTATCACTGGATAGATCTCTCTACTCATACACACCTACCTACCCTTTACTAAACGACGAGGCGTGTTGATGGACCTTTACAATATAATTCGTTTGCTGTTTTCGTGGTACTTATAGATATTTAACGTTGTGAATAGAATAGATTGATAGATTTGCATTTGTCTGTCTAGCTTTGTCGTGCTCGAATAGTGTCTGCTCCGCGAAGGTATTTCCTAATTTGGGTTGGTCTAAGTTTGAACTCCGCTCGGCATCTGGCACGGCGACTGGGTGTACTGGTCTAGTACTAGTAGACGTCGTGCTCAGGGGAGGCGATAGACAGATGTCTTGATGTCCACCCTTGACCACCACTCAGCTTCAAGCTTCAAGAACGACGAGAACGAGCTCAAAAGCGATCTCGAACGCTTAGCAAATGAATAATCTGGTGTCCGCTGCGTCGCGCCTGCCGCCACGCCAACGCTCGAGATGCTCGGTTTTCACGAATGTGGGATGCGCCACAAAACGCGGTATTTGGGGCCTTCAGCGTTGTTTCCTACAAGACATCTTGGCCAGATACTAGGTAGATAGGGCGTTGTACGAAGGTTATCGGTGAGTCTCGTACCCGATGCGCATAGGACTGTTATATAGGTCAGTCTCATTCCATCACTGTCAGTAAATGGAAACACTCACAATGTATCTAGGGCCTTGATTAAAAGTTCAATCTTCTCTTTGAACAACCCTTCGCTAACGCCGCGTTCCTCAATAAAGTAGCGCATGAACTCCAACACGCCGCTAACGCCCTCGGTTCCATTTTGGATCAGCCCTCTTGCTTCCTCCACGTCCATTCCCCATCCAAACGTGCCATGCACATGCTTGTTCAGACCATCTTCCCATAGATCATCTCCGCGAGCCTGTGGATTCGCATACGTGCTCGGATCTCCGCCGAATGGACCAAGAGGGTCATAACCGCTCTCAGTTACAGGAATACTGGCTGGATCGATGTGACTGATCTTTTTCTTGAGCGTGAGGAGCAGCTTTGATGTAGGTTCGCGTGCTGGGACCATCTGCACCGAGTTTTGAAAACGATAGGGCAATGACTTGAGAGATGGGATAGAAAGCGCTGGAGGACTAACGCAAGCTGGAGACAATGGCAGGGGTGCCGTACATGTGCTGGATGATGAACCAGAGGGTTGTGATAGGACGCGAGGCGCGTTGACCTGTGCTGGAATTTTCGTTGCCCGCGGTTTAAGGAATGCTGTCAGACCCTGCTGATGTTCGTGCTTTTGAGCATCACCTTCCTTCTTCAGCCGCTTCTCCTTATTCTTGATGCAAGTTTTTTTATTGATATGCGTTAGAAGGATGTTCTTTGCCCCGCCTGGCCCCGTTTTGACCTCACAACCACATGCCGGACATAAAGCGGTGTTATTATTGATGATTTGGATCTGCGCTAAGGTGAGAACATGTCAATAAAGTTTGCTGATGTGACTGACATTGGTTTCTGTATAACTCTGCTGATTTGAGGACATTATGTGAGTAGCTTCGGCGGGTGAGCGAAGGCGGAGCAAGGGTAGTTACTATATTTGGACAGCTGTCATCTGCTACACGTTTTAGCATTGCCGCAGGCGCGGATATGTCTCATTATGGTATAGAATGACAGTCAATACTTCAATACACAATTTGGGACCCAAACATTGCCCGAAATACCATAGTTTGAGAAAACTTTTTTGGGACCCCGAGGCTGACCCTACCTACCTGCCGGATGTATCGGACTTTAAGTCCGGAACCCCCTTGGCCTGAACTGACGGAGGTATTTTTGTTTTGCTTCCGCTCCATGTTGTGCTCATGGATTCTATTGTCTTTTTCAATGGCGAGAGCAACGTACATGTTGAACTTCTTGGGTAGGTCCGCGCAAGAAACAAAGGCAAGTAAATTCTTGACTTCTTCTTTGAGGGTGTTGTAGAAGTTGTCTATTTTGGTCTGCTCTGACCAATTAATGTAGACAACCATTTCTACAAAACAGGCGGCGTACTTTGCGCAGGAGGAGGTTTGTTTATGGGCTTTGAATTTTTGGAAGTATTCATAGGAAAGGTTTGTATTGCCGAAATGGGAGCGGAATTCAATGGTGAGGTGTTCAAAGTTCATTAGGAGGTAAGGTTTGAAATTTTGGATCCCACAGAACCATTGCTTTGGTGGTCCTTCTGCCAAATAGAAATTCATAATGAGTGTCTTATCCTCCTCCATGGTGAGTGAGTAACGCTGGAGGAAAATTGTGTTTTTGATTTTGGCGATGAAGGATTCAATGTCGGCAGACTTGCCAGTGAAGGGTGTGGGTTCTTTGAACATGGGTTTAGAAGGGATACAGGATGGAGCAGTTTGAGCCGGTGCACTCTGCGGCTGCATCTGCAATTGCTGCACGTGGCCGTAGAGATCTTGTAAGAGTTTTGTTTGGGCTTCTGACACAAGACATTGCTGATTGGCGTTGTTATTAACAGATGTGAACATTGCAAAGATTTGGGCGAGCTGTCCTTGTGTCAACTGGACGAAAGTGTTTGGGTTAATGGCGGGGTCAACGGATTGCTCAATGTTAATGTTGGGATTGGGTATGCCCCAGGCGTTGCCGCATAGTAGTCCTTGCCAGTGTTGGATATAGGAACAGTTACAAAGGTGAAAAGTTTACAAGTGGGTAGGTTGAATCAAACTGTGAGGGTCAAGGTAAGGACCCTCTAACTTAGTTAGATAGACAACAAGTTTTTGGTGAAAGAATAGCTAAGTCAATAGCGTTGATTCGACAAGTTGTAGTAGTACAAGAATTTAGGCTTTATAGTAAAGTATTGAGTAGCGGGTGGATTGGAGTCTGAAACTAAGTAAGATATAGGTAAGACTAATTAATATATAGGTAAGACAAGGAGTTGAGGCTATGTAGGGGTGAGGAAGTGAGTCGAGTGGTTTGAGGAGGTGATTACCTGATCCGGAATGGGTGACCTTCACACGACACTCGCGGACGAATCTCAGCCACCCCCCAACGCCTCGAAGCCCGCACCTTCGAATGTAGACTAGAACGCCGAGCATTGCAAAGAAGCATATGTATCGGTCACCTCAGTGTGATACGGCCCGTGGTGATTGCGCTGACTGAGAGGCACAGTCTTAATTTTGCCTCAGTCTGGACTCCCATGGCGTGGGAAAGTACCGTACCAAAGGTAATGTGTCCTTTCTAACCACGACAATGGAAAAAAGCGACTTGCAGGTGCGTGAGGACGCAATATATGTGTACCACACTAGATTGTTCCACAGATTGACCTGTCTTTGGATGGTAATGCTGTTCCCGGCAAGGCCTCATCTGCACGAGGCTCCGGCAGAATAATTACATGGACCTTTCTTTAAACAGTCTTCACATTTGGGACATGCAATACAAACAGAGGAGCCTCTGTAGAGGCGCTAAATGTTTGCTTTTGTGGCGTCTGGAGTGCATGAAGGTCACCTCCTGAAGGTCACATCGCGATCTGTCCACGAACACACGAAGATCCTCCCAGTCCGCTCGTCAGCTCGGGATGCGCCCCGGAGCGTAAACGTCTGGAGCGCGGGACATTGCATACAAGTCAGGACGGCAATGGGGCTGCGTATTTCAAGGAATATAAGGTGCGGGAGGACGTAGATAGAGGAGGGTGTTGGAAGCAGATATGGATCGGAGAGCCGGTAGGGGTTATCTCGGTAAATGTCCGTGAAGGACACAAGGTTCCGACATTGAGATAGGATATGATAGATGTAGTGATAATTGTGGGTCCCTAGGTCTAGCTCGAGATGGGTTATCTACAGCCAAGGGAAGAGCAAGATGCGTGGTACATCATGGGGACGTGGAAAGTAAGGCCAACGTGTGTCAGGCGAGGAGCTTTGGAGACAATGTCAAAGGGCTCTCGCTCCGGGGGCCTGGTATGTATGCATACTGGACTGTCAGAAACAACTTTGTGAGTATGCTCATCTCCGGTGCGCCTCTGAACTCGGATAGAGTCTTGAACCAGCATCTAACCTCGAGCTCCAATAGACGTGACGCGTGGCGTGCTAGTATGCGAGCACGACTAGGCGCGAGGCCGTCAAGAGAGACATGTAGAGCGCTGTTCCCCGACCGGTTCAGAACCTCTTCAAGCCTCGTCCCATAGTAATCATTATACACTATATGATCTCGACCTTCAAACGAATTCCATAGGGTGGGGGTCTGCCATGCGAGCGCTCTCCAATGCCTACACACTTGGCCAAGAAGCCATGGCATTTGAGGCTCGGCCTCGAAGATACTGAACGGCTTCTCAAAAGACAATGAGAAGATGTAGAGAAGGATCTCGGGGGGCAGAGACTCAACGGGAGAATTGAGCATTGCGTGGGCATTTAGCACGCGTTTAGCTTGAGCAAGGTGTTGTTCGGCTGCCTGCAAACTCTGACGCAGGCGAGCAACTCGAGCCTCGACGTCATAGAGCTCGACACGCACTGCAACGGTGAATATTTTAGCTGGGGGAGAGCAGCGCTGATTTCTTCACGCGAAGTGTGACTATCAAAGAAAGGTTGGAACGGCGAAGGCGCGATGTATAGGCAGGATTGAAGGGTGGTCGCAGCGTAGCCACAATCAGGACAAGAAACACCTAACAATGAGTATCAGAATTGACGGAGTCGGAGGTTGTGGATTAGAAAATTCCCGACCTGCTATAGACATTGGAAGGTGCAAGTCAAGAACCAAGCCGCCGGTGGCTGTACACCAATGTCACTCTCCCAAATACGTCCGTCCAAGGCGATTCGATGTTCCCTCTTTCCTCGCTACATCCCCTAGCCACACCTAAGAAGAACCTGCTTGAGCTGCTTAAGACTGAGTCGCCAAATACTGGACCAAAATCTCGAAAACACATCTGCCGATCCGTCAAAGTACCGTCATGGAAGGTGCGTGGTCCAACAATTTGACAGCTCATATCAACGCGTATATCAGATGAGGCCAGCTTCTCAAGCTGTGGGTAGGACAGGTGCAAATGAGGCGATGAAGAGTTTTCACTCGCCCATCGCGTTGGATCCGGACGCGCGCCAATCTACTCTACAACGCATGTGGTGCCTAATCTCGAAATGGCGTGCCAGTGTCATGGCTCTCTAGAACGACTACGAAGCTATCTCTATCCAAGTCCGTGTTACTCTCGCATCCCAGATTTGTCGACTTTTACGAACTTGTACCCTCAGGTTCTCAATATTTGCAAAATCACTGGCGCAGATCCCATAGAATGGCAGGAACAGGCTGACCTCCGGTGGATACGAGCTACAGAGATCTAGTATGCCTCTCGCCGACGGGACCATTGTTGAGCTCACGAAACTGGTTGCCACAATTCCAAGCGCACGCCTACACATCTATATCCCGGTACGCTTCACAGCAACTGATTTCTTTGTCTAGATCACGATGCCACGCGAAAAGATATTTGGTACTCTCCGCTGTACGCACAAACGCTTACACAACGTTCTGCCGTTGAAGGGGAAGGACAAGAGTTATTTGAACACAGATTTTGCTCAGCCATTGCTGCGGCATTGCGTATGAGCTCAAATCGTTGTGGCCTAGAGCCTCATTCGATGCGACTCCTCACGGCCTGATAACAGCCCTCGGTGCCAACTGGACCGTGGACAGGATGAGGTGTCCTTCACCCGAGCTCATCGAGACCATGCAGAACAAGATTCAAGATTGGGTAATGTATGTTAGTTTGTATGATGACTTGTAGACGCCCGCCAATGCACGACTATTTTTGGAAGTCCACAGATGTATAGAGTCTTTGTCGGGGGGCTAGTGCACGATACCAACACGATACGCATATGCTTTTTGAGTTCACAGGAAATTCAAGTGTGACTGAGGCACTCACTCGACGTGGCTTTTTCGACCACGAACGCGACTGGGAGGTGTGTGAGCACAAAATAGGCATAATCTTGGTGGTATTTGTATGCCTCACTCATTCGGGTTCCGAGGCTACTCATGCTCTTGGCAATCTCTGCACTGGATCAATTTCTCTTGCAATGCACTTTTCGAGTGCCATACACGAAAGTAGGAAGTACGTCCTTCCTGAAGCTACTCCACGAGCTTACTCGCCCAGATACTTGGGCCTCAGAAGCAGATATAGGAGCGGTATTGTATGAGGGCGCCTTTGGTCCTTTAAAGGGACCCACTGAATCAGGAAGGCTTGCCGACTGAATTGTTCGGGCTCCTTCGTTTGAGGATGCAACTCTATCTCGAACTGATTTGGTTAGCTCGATTGCACGCAGCATCAGTGCAAGCAGGCCATTCAAGTCTAAGGTGAGTATTGCTTCAAGTGCGTTATTTTGGTCATAGATCAGATCAAGTGATTCCATTCGAGGGAGATGGCGAATGGAGTTATGGTCTGTAGAACATATGAACATACCAATGGACTAACGCGCGAAGGCTCTCTGTCCCCCCGGAAATCCCCATAGCTGTACGAAGTCGGAACCCCATTCTTGATGTTCCCCAAGACGCGTGCTGCATTTTTGTTTGCAACTCAGGTTTGATAGATCTTTGCCTGAAATTGCTGTGTTGATAACATGAATAGAATGTCTAGATGTCCATTATGACTAGTTTAAAGCGTCCAGTGTGCGTAGGGACTCACAATTCGGAGGTACCTGGGCGTCTACGACGATTATAGGGATTGCTTCTCGGCAGCAGACCCTCGTTTTGCTATCACAGCATCTTCCTGTGACTCGGAAATGCTGTCAAAAGAACCACGCAGCCGTTACCCGCTGCCACTGGCATACAGGCTCGATGACTAGGCATCTCAATGACGCCAGAAACGGCACAAGGCAATTGTATACTGTGTTCAACATCGCACAGCTTCCTACCTGCAGCTTGTCTTGCTTTTCATTGATATTCGGTGTGCAGGCCGAACTGCCGGAAGGGCTTGAAAGGCGGCCGTGTTGGTGGCCTGCCCAGCTTTTGTCTTCTGGCAGCGAGAGCTCTGGAAGCAACAGGCACTTATTCTGTCACCGCACCTCTTGTGCCTCTCACGATACTGCTCGAGTCATATTCCTACGTCTTAAGATGGAAATTGTGCCCCCATATGGTTATTCTCCATTAATCGTTCCACAGCCTTACTGTGGGTCCATCGGGAATAGCGCCATCGCCCCGTTCATCCTGAGAGGTATAAATACTTTTCCAATCCTCCCTTTTCTACCCAACCTCTTCCTTCACGCCTTCACGATGAACACAACTGTTACTTACCCGGCCAATCAACCTGTTCAAGTTTTCCAAGTAGGTTCCATGAGACTCTTTCAAGTCTCTGCGCGTAGCTGATAAAAACTTTCAGCCAGGGCAGGCGGTCATCCTCCAAGTTGATGCCTACACTGAGGACGACGTACCCATCCCGAAGAATACGCCCGTAACTATACACACTTCGTCGTCGTACAAGATCGATAGGAGGACTAGTGTAAGCTTTAATGCCTTTTGAGGCGAACGATGATCGCCTACTGATTTGGATACACGTACTTGCAGAGTGCCACTGGGAATCCAAAACCCAGCGAAGTTGAATATCACTTCACTGTTTCTGTCATTGTCGACAAAGAGGAACTTCGACCACCTGCCAGCGATCTCATCAACGACGTCCTGCTCAGGCCAAAGTTGGGAGGTAACCGCGTCGGAAAAAGTTGGTGGTACGTTTTGTCAATAGCCGACCACGCGTACAACAACTCATAACAGAAATTTAAAGCCCGGCAATAGTTACGCCTTTTTGAAAAGTGGCGTCCAATATCGCCTGCGCGATAATAAGATCGGAACATATTTACATAAGGAACTCCTCAACCCTGGACAAGAAATCAAGATCGTCGGTGGCCCAGTGTCAAAGGCAGTGCGTAAAAGGAAAGCGGTCCTTTCATGTTGACTGACATTATCTCTCACCAGGGAGATCCTCCAACAAACAGGGACTACCACTACGCCCCCGTGAGCTGGACCAAGCATGTCGTTCCCGCTCGAGGAAAGCCCCTTGTCCATTCAGCCTTCCGGGCAGCCTAGTAGCGCGCAGGCGCTGGATATGCATGAACTGTTGCATCTTGTGTCTTAAGTCTTGAACTGTATTTGTACCATTAGTGAGATGTAAATACAATGAACAAAGATGCCTAATCTTCATATGGCGGTCCGGAAAGGCAGGGATGATTTCGGCCACCCACGTCGTACCGTCGACGTCAATCTTGTAGCAATAACTCCTTAACTGAGCCGGGGCTTTCAGACGCAGAATACCGCGAGAGGTTGTCCCATTATGTATATTTCGGGCAGATTGAAAACTGGTCCCCTCAGGGTGATACGCCTCGTAGCGAGTGGTTTCTGCGACAGGCGTGGCATGGCCCGAATAGAGTCAACATTGTTACCTCAGTTTAGTCAGATTTCCACTAGTATAAGAGACACTGCGAGGCCACAGAGTCACTACAGTACGTTCTCTCGACTCAAAGAGCCCAGCGGTACTAGCACTGGCAGCGAATAATCTGCGGCGGCACTTGCCGGCAGTGCACAGCCACTCTTGTAACGTGATCTCATGTTTGGCCACTTTCTTTGTACCTACGACACCACCATGGAAAAACGCGACTTGAAGGTGCGTAAAACAGAAAATAGACTTACCTCGCTGAAGGCTCCCAGATCGACTTTTCTCTCGATGTATACATTCGCCCTGGGACCCCGGAATTTAATCTCCTGGAGCGCATGAGGTTCTGGGAAGACTCTGCGCGACCTTGGCTGCTGGAACGCGGATACACGCTCTATGATCATTTCTGCTTGAATGAGACGCTGACCACTTTTGCCGAGTGCGGCCCTTATCTTCCAAATTCGAGCCCGTTGGGCGGCCAATTTCCGTATGCATTTCACGATGAGTGGTATGCATCATTCGAAGAGGATACAAGACAGATTCCTTACTCAGCTTATGCTTGGGTAAGAACATTGCTAATAGAGCATATGGGAATGAAATGACAGTCTCATACCACAGGGTCACGTCGTTTTCGCGCAGGACAAGGAACATCGCCATGTTGCAATGAAGCTCGTTCAACGGGAGAGCGAAGAGTCTCGGGTTATGCACTTCCTCTTCAAAGCCCAGAATGAAAGACCCGACAAGAACATTCCCGGGATTCTGCCAATCCTGGAAATCCTTCCATTTGCAGGGCACTGGCTTGTGGTCACACCTCGGTGAGTACATCAAACTATACGTTTGACACCAGCACTTTCTGACGCTAATCAGATGGGGCGATCACACTCTAACTCCATGGTTTAAGAGTGTTAAAGAAATTCTTTCCATGATACACTCTCTATTGTCGGGGTTGGCGTTCTTGCACGGCTCCGGCATCGTGCATCGAGTAAGTGCATTCCGTAGCTATGCTGTCATACACTAAACCAAAGCTACCCATAGGACATTGCGCCACGTAATATAATGCTCAACCACTTCAGGCTTGATAGCCTGAATGGTGGCCACCCGCTACGATCAGCCTTGCGAAAGGATGGCCGAATGAAGTACGCCTTATTCGATTTCGATCTGGCCTTGATGTTGCCTGCATCTACACCGCGCGCGTCCTGTCGCTTGCCAAGAAAGGGTGGCTTCTTCGCCTCACTTGACGCTCCTCCGGATTTAAGGCAAGGTGAGTTTGAGTACGAACCCTTCGCATTCGATGTGGGGTGCTTAGGAACGATGTTCAGCACTTTCTTTCAAGTAAGTGCCAATCTTAGTGATTTGGTGATTTGGACCTTACCTTCGACAGCACTTGACTCCCATTGCGCCTATGTTGGCGCCTCTAATGGACGGCATGGTCACCTGGGATGTTCGCGCGCGTTTTACAGCGGAACAGGCTTTGCAGTTCTTTGAGCAGCACGTCTCAGGCCTTGACGAGAACATGTTGTATGCGATTCCACGGAACTCCGAGTACCAAGAATATGACTACTGGTCTGAACTTTCGCCCGACTTCGTTCGGAAATGGGCGCATCTACGCATACCGCCGGAACCGATTACAAGGAAGATGCTGCGCTGGATCTGTCGTTATCGAGTTTGCGATATGCTCGTGCAAAGGATTAGACGCATGGTTCGCAAAGTGGTCGGTTAGGTATGGTACTTTCGGTGACTTACTACTATTAGTTTCTACGAATCAATAATTGGTACATTGACGAGATGAGTAAGCGCTTCAACTCTGCAACTCCGAGCGGCGTATTAGGGTCGCAGGGTGCAGTTGCATGCCATGAAATATGTCTGATTTTGCTTCTTCAACGATATCTACATCCAGTGCGACGTAAATACAGTACACAATGTTATCCAAACCGTGACCGAGATGTGAGGGTCAAGGTAAGGACCCTCTAACTTAGTTAGATAGATGATGAGTTTTTGGTAAAAGACTAGCTAAGTCAATAGCATTGATTCGACAAGTTGTAGTAGTACAAGAATTTAGGCTTTATAGTAAAGTATCGAGTAGCGGGTGGATTGGAGTCTGAGACTAAGTAAGACATAGGTAAGACTAAGTAATATATAGGTAAGACAGGAGTTGAGGCTATGTAGGGGTGAGGAAGTGAGTTGAGTGGTTTGAGGAGGTGATTACCCAATCCGGAATGGGTGACCTTCACACCATCCCCCCTTTAAGGACAAGAGGAGCAAGTCATAAAGTGTGGGATTGGGATCTAAGATTGGGGCTGGTAACGGGTTGGTGGCTTAGAGACGCACCCACTTTGGGTAGTTATTGGCAGGGCGGTCTCAAAGTGTGTTCAAGGGTTGCAATGAACGGGCGGCGGTGCAGGTGGCCGTGAGAGAGCCTCAATTGCGAAAGGGAGTGAAGGCAATGGAGTGTCTGGGAGTGCAATGTATGGTAGGGGTTTGATTAGGGGAGAGAAGTGTTTTGCGAGGACTGAGGAGTGAGGGCGCAGTGATTTTGGATGTTGATGATGGAATTTTTTGATGATATCGTCCGCCATTGTTGGGATGTCTGACAAAGGTGTCCAAGCGCTTTCCTCGATGGGGAGTCCTTGCCAACATACAAAGTATTCAAAGTGATGCCTGATTTTGTGCGACTCTGTAATTGAATGGATCCATGGAGGCAGTCTGTCAATTGTGAATGGTTCTAGATTAGTGTGAGGATGGAATTTAGAGGGATCATGGTATTTCTCAAGGAGAGTGATGTTGAAAATGGGGTGGAGACGGGATAGGTAGGATGAGAGGTCCAAATTTCCTCCACTAGAGTTCAAGCCTGGTAAGCTGGTATGGCTCTTGTGTTGCAACATCAAGACAACATGACCCACTATGAAGTTAGACCATTGTCACCTTGGTCCTTATTGTGTCATCAAAACGCGTACCATTTGGACCTCTCATCCTACCTATCCCGTCTCCACCCCATTTTCAACATCACTCTCCTTGAGAAATACCATGATCCCTCTAAATTCCATCCTCACACTAATCTAGAACCATTCACAATTGACAGACTGCCTCCATGGATCCATTCAATTACAGAGTCGCACAAAATCAGGCATCACTTTGAATACTTTGTATGTTGGCAAGGACTCCCCACCAAGGAAAGCGCTTGGACACCTTTGTCAGACATCCCAACAACAGCGGACGATATCATCAAAAAATTCCATCATCAACATCCAAAATCACTGCGCCCTCACTCCTCAGTCCTCGCAAAACACTTCTCTCCCCTAATTAAACCCCTACCATACATTGCATATTGCAACTTATAGTTGTCAGACAACGTGGGGGAACAGGACGACATATATTGGTGCATAATTGAGGTATTTAAACAAAAAACGGACATGTATCTAAGTGAGAGAACAACAGAAAGTAAGTAAGTAAATGTAACTACACGGAGAGAGAATACTAAGTAACAATGGAGTCGGATGCTCAGATTGAGTCGTTCCGAGTCTGTAGAATTGTGTCGTCTGTCGGAGACGATGGTAGCGAGTCGGTGTAAATGGATGCGGGTTGGTAAACATAAGTGCGGGTCCGTTGTGACCGGCTTGTATTCCAACACTCCCCCTCAAGCCGGAAGAAGTCCCAGGCTGTGAGCGAAGTGCTTTGCCTTTGTGCTTGGAAGGGCTTTCGTCAGGATGTCGGCGACCATGTCCTCAGTGGGACAATAGATGAGACGAATGTCTCCGTTCTGGATGGAGTACCAAATAAAGTGGTACCGGATATCGATGTGTTTGGTGCGCGCATGGAATTGGCCGAGTTCGGCGTGAGCGAGGGCAAGTGCAGATTGATTGTCGTCGTAGAGAATGATGGGGTACTTGAGTGGTGCGAAAAGTTCTGAGAGGAAATGTTGCGTCCACATGGCTTCCTTGCCGGCATACGTTAGCACGACATATTCGGCCTCGGTGGTGGAGAGAGCGACAAGTTCCTGCTGTTTAGACGACCAGGAAACGGCGCCGCCGTCAATGAGGAATGCGTACCCAGAAATGGCCTTTCTATTGTCTGATGACATTCCGTCTGCATCAACATATCCTTCCAGCCCTTGATTCCTTCCTTCTCCTCCATATGTCAGCTTCTTCCCTTAATGTATTGAAGTGCATGTTTTGCTGCGTGCCAGTGAACGAGTCCCGGATTGTCAGAGAAGCGAGAGAGGATGGTGGACGCATAAGCCAAGTCCGGACGTGTTCCTGTCGTGATCCAAATCAGTGATCCAACAAGTTCGCGATAAGGGTAGCGTCGCATTTCTGCAATTTTGTTGGGATCAGTGGGGCATTGGTCGCGGGATAGGTTGGCAGAAGGATTCATGGGAATAGCTGAAGGCTTGCAGTCAACCATGTTGAAACGCTGCAGCACGGAGTCAATATACGAAGTCTGATTGAGAGAGATTGATTTCTCCGCTCGGTTGCGAATAATCTCCATACCCAGGAGCCAGCTAATTGGGCCGAGGAGAGTCACTTGGAAAAGTTGGGCAATACGCTCCTGCACGTCGTCGATCAGTGCGAGAGAACTGCCGGTGATAGTGCAGTCATCAACGTGTATGGCGAGAATGATGATGTCCGCGCCTTGGACAAGTCGGAAAACCGCGTGATCTTTCTTGAGTGCAGTGAAGCCAAGTGTTGCGAGTGCCGCAGTAAGCTTCTTGTACCATTTACGAGAGCTTTGCTTCAAACCATAGATGGTCTTGAAGAGTTGGAGCACTACTTCTGGCGATCCGTGAATTCAAAGTCTGGTGGTTGCTCCATATAGATCTCCTTGTTGTCGTCAAATTCTCCATTGAGAAACACGCCATGGAAATCGAAAACTTTGATCTCCCAATCATTTCGAGCGGCGATGGAGAGGATGATACGGAGGGCAGCGAGTTTAGCGACGGGTGCAAAAGTGACGAAGTAGTCGACACCCTCGACTTGGGTAAATCCTTGCGCGACGAGTTGGGCCTTGTACTTGTCGATGACTCCGCCTGACTTCTTTTTGATTCGCAAGACCCATTTGGAACCAATAACGTTCCGATCATCGGGTCGCGGCACGAGTTGCCATGTGCCGGCGTCTATTAGCGTCTTGATTTCTTCCTCGATTGCTGTTTTCCACCGTGGCCAGTCTGCTCGCTTCTTTGCTTCCTTGAATATAGGCTCAATAGCCTCAGACTCGGCAATAGCGGCTGCCATGGCCATCTCGACTTGGTCTGGCTCCATAATATTGATGCAGCCAACGTCAACACTGCCCGCGGATGCCTCACGCGAGGCTGTGGACAACTTCTTTGCTTCTGCCATCTCCTGGACTTTTCTCGATGGTTTCCTCTCGCGGCGGTCACTGTGTATGTCTGCAGGATCAAGTCCTTCACGACGGAGTAGTCCAGTCACGAAGTCGGGCATAGTGGACAGTCAGGTTGGGATGAAGCGGATGTGGATGGAATGGGAGCTGGTGTGGATAAATTGGGTGGTGCAGGAGGTGACGACAATGGCGCAGAGGGCGTAGAAGGTGTGTTTTTCACGTTTTGAGCACCAGATGTTTGCTGAATGCCTTCATTTCCCTTCTTCCCCTCATTCAGCACAGTATGAGGTAGTTGTATCTCCACAGAGTCGTCAAATTTCACGCTCCTTTCAACTGCAATAGACCGATTATCAGGCCAGTAGATCCTGTGGCCACTGCTGTCACCGTCAAAGCCCAGCCAACGACCAATGCGAGCACGGCCGTCAAGTTTTGAACTGTCGGCGTCGTGAACCCAGACCTTGCACCCGCACTTGTGCAGGTCTCGCAAATTTGGCTTCTCGCCATGGAGCATCTCGTACGGCGTCTTGCCGTCCAACAAGCGCGTTGATGTACAGTTCTTCAGCCAGACCGCGTGCTTCAAAGCTTCGCCCCAGAGGTTCTTTGGAAGTCCAGCCGCGTGTAACATGGCGCGAACTTTCTCAAGAAATGTGCGGTTCAGACGCTCCGCGATGCCGTTGTGCTCCGGAGTATCGTGCACCGTCAAGTTTTGCTTGGTGCCCTGGGACGCAAGATGCGCATCAAACTCGGCGCTGCGGTATTCACCGCCTTGATTGGTGTGGAATTCCTTGATTTTTGTGTTGAATTGCGTGCTAAGCCACGCCTCGAATTGCTGATATGTTTCAAAGGTCTCGTCCTTCGTCCTACGAGAAATACAACCGAGTAACACGTGTGATCATCTGTGTATGACACATAACAAGGGGGTTCCAAAATTAAAATTTTGTACACAGGGCCGTTTAATTTTTTTCAGACCTCGGCGTAGACCCTACCTACCTCTATGACATCATATATAGCATGTGATGCGTTATTTACCGTATTGGTACTAGCCCCTGACCCCACTTCCTTCCCCGCACCATCATCTACGGTGCTTTCCTCCTCTTGTGCCACAGCCGTTGCATGTCCAACGCGGCGGAATAAAATCCATGCCTATACAGGCCATATGGAACTTTCCTTCTGGTCAGTAAGATTGTTATTTGACGCAAAGATGGCACTTACCCATCCCGTCTCACATCCAGCTCGCATGCACTTGGCCGCACTTTCTCTCTCTTCCTCTGCAACCTTCACACCACATACGCATTCGCCAAGCATATCTGCCACTGTCTTCCGCTTCAATACCCTGGAAGGTCTACCACTGTTCGTCCTGGATGTACTCGCCAGCTGGATCGATGGCTGGAGTTGAGCAACGACTGCCGGAGTTAGTAAAGCTTGGATCGCATTCGGTGGAGGATTCGGCAGGAGTAAAAGGACTGCTACGGGTGTAGATGTCGCCGTTACCGCTGCCGCAGTGGTAGATCGAGGTGTTGTTGTGGTATCCTCCGCCGTTTCGTCAATTGGTGCGTTTAAAACTCCCATTTTGACATCCTCCAACTCTTCTACAGCCGATGTCTCTCCCTCCTCATCATCCATATCATTGTCATCCCCGCCGGACTTGCCTACTTCGGATTCTCCATCATTGACAGACTCTTTGGCGTCTTCCTCGCGCTCACCATTAGGTGCTTCTTCGTCATCGCCGTCAAGCCAAGATGCATCTTCGACGGCCCATCAACGATGACCAGTGGCCAATGGTTGTGATGGTGAGTCAAGAGACTTGGGATTTGGTTTAACAAACGGTGAGCTATCTGTGCAACTCGATTTCCGCCGAGACGCCAGAGTAATAGACCCCAAAGGTAGTCTTCCTCAATGTAGCTCCATGGACGATACGCGCCAGTAGCAGCACGCTCATAGAGTGCCAGCATTGCTCTAATTCCCATTCCTTGCTTCAGGCCAATCCGAATGATTTGATCTACCGCCTCAACCTTCCCACTACAAATCGCAACGAGTAGACGCTTGTGGTTGGACAGTGCTTTCGCTCTCACCCGCAGCATCTTTGCAGTATTCAAACCCTTCAACTTCTGTATGTTGAGCTGTTTGCCACGGTGGTAATACTTTGCCACGAGCTGGGTGTGCAAATTGTATGCAAGGTTTGCATTATTGTGTACGCCATCCTTTATCCGCTTCAATATCCCCAATAGTGCTGAATTCTGGGGCAGCGTATTGCATGCCGGACATCGCGTCTCGTTATTACGCAGCCAGCAACGACAGAGAAGACCACGGACAACAAGAACACCTTGTCTAACCTCGTATTCAAAGGGCAATGTGTGCTGAGCATGGAGCGCGAAGGGATAGTCCTTGTGGGGTGATGCTCCATCAGGAAATGGAGGTGCGTAACCGGGGCATGGTGTTTGAATGGCTTGTTGACGCTTTGTGATAGGTACGACTTCACTGTCCGAGAGGGCGTCAATATCAATGACTGACATTGGCGTGAAGAACTCGGAAGATGACTCGGCGGGAGGCGCTGGACTCGGAGGAGAGTATTCACTCTGAAGGTCGAGTGCCGCCGTATTAATATCATCACTATTGATGCGCATAGGACTGTTATATAGGTCAGTCTCATTCCATCACTGTCAGTAAATGGAAACACTCACAATGTATCTAGGGCCTTGATTAAAAGTTCAATCTTCTCTTTGAACAACCCTTCGCTAACGCCGCGTTCCTCAATAAAGTAGCGCATGAACTTCAACACGCCGCTAACGCCCTCGGTTCCATTTTGGATCAGCCCTCTTGCTTCCTCCACGTCCATTCCCCATCCAAACGTGCCATGCACATGCTTGTTCAGACCATCTTCCCATAGATCATCTCCGCGAGCCTGTGGATTTGCATACGTGCTCGGATCTCCGCCGAATGGACCAAGAGGGTCATAACCGCTCTCAGTTACAGGAATACTGGCTGGATCGATGTGACTGATCTTTTTCTTGAGCGTGAGGAGCAGCTTTGATGTAGGTTCGCGTGCTGGGACCATCTGCACCGAGTTTTGAAAACAATAGGGCAATGACTTGAGAGATGGGATAGAAAGCGCTGGAGGACTAACGCAAGCTGGAGACAATGGCAGGGGTGCCGTACATGTGCTGGATGATGAACCAGAGGGTTGTGATAGGACGCGAGGCGCGTTGACCTGTGCTGGAATTTTCGTTGCCCGCGGTTTAAGGAATGCTGTCAGACCCTGCTGATGTTCGTGCTTTTGAGCATCACCTTCCTTCTTCAGCCGCTTCTCCTTATTCTTGATGCAAGTTTTTTTATTGATATGCGTTAGAAGGATGTTCTTTGCCCCGCCTGGCCCCGTTTTGACCTCACAACCGCATGCCGGACATAAAGCGGTGTTATTATTGATGATTTGGATCTGCGCTAAGGTGAGAACATGTCAATAAAGTTTGCTGATGTGACTGACATTGGTTTCTGTATAACTCTGCTAATTTGAGGACATTATGTGAGTAGCTTCGGCGGGTGAGCGAAGGCGGAGCAAGGGTAGTTACTATATTTGGACAGCTGTCGTCTGCTACACGTTTTAGCATTGCCGCAGGCGCGGATATGTCTCATTATGGTATAGAATGACAGTCAATACTTCAATACACAATTTGGGACCCAAACATCGCCCGAAATACCATAGTTTGAGAAAACTTTTTTGGGACCCCGAGGCTGACCCTACCTACCTGCCGGATGTATCGGACTTTAAGTCCGGAACCCCCTTGACACATAATACTCCTTGTGGGACGGCGTCTGGACTGGAGAAGGACCCCAAAGGTCGAAATGAATAGTATCTCCTAGTTTTGTGGTGCGTGGACGCTTGCTGACCTTCCTTACAGGTTTTCGAGTCTTCTTTCCGTACTTGCACGCGTCACACGACTTCGGCGCAGGTTTTGATTCGTCCAGGATAATTCCCTCGACAATGTGGTCCTTGACCAGGTGCTTCGCGACATTGGGCGAAATATGGCCCATCATCTGATGGAGCTTGTCGAGGGTAACGGTGATGGGGGATTCGTCTGTGTTCATAGCGCGAGGTGTGTCCGTTTCAATTTGATAAAGGCCTCCTTTAACAGGAACCTTTCCTAGGATCTTATCCTTCTGGTTGTAGATGCAACATTTGGACGCGCAAAATAGCATGGAGTAGCCCGCGGCGGTGATCTTGCTCACCGAGAGCAGCGTAACACCGAGCTTCGGGGCATAGAGGACATCCCAAACAAGAAATTGCGCCCGTTCACCACCTTTCCCAGGTAAGTAAACATGCATATCCCCCTTGCCAATCGCCTCAAATTTGCCCTTGTCAGCGGCAGTGATGGACTTCGAAGTGATGGGGGTATAGTTGAATAGGTGATGGCGGTACGGCGTCATGTGGCGAGAGGCACCTGAATCATACAGGTTGACCTCGGGATCGTTGGGAATCGTGGCGGCGGCAGCAAGAAATGCAGTATTAAAGGTACGCGTAAACACGTCTTCCCCTTCATCTCTGACCTCTTCTAGGTCAAACTCGACATTGGGCCAGTCTTCTAGGTCCAAAATCTCCTCGCCAGCATCAAAATCGCTGAAATCTTCAAAATCGTCTTCGCCAGGTATGCTGTACTCCCCCTCATCAGAGCAATCTGATGAATCTGATACGTTCTGCAGGTTGGGCATGTGATCATCATCAAGCTCCGAGTCCGAGACATCAAAGAGCAATGGCATTGAGTCCGCGCAAGACTCGTCAATGGATATATTGTCGGGAAAATGGGGAATGGGGAGCGCTGAGAGGGGAACAGCTTCCTCAGGAGCCTCGATAGGTACGTCGTCTTGTACCTCTGTGGGTGATGCGACCTCATTGTTGAGGTACAGTCCAGCCAATCCTTCAAGCTCCTCCTCCGCATCACGGACATACTCGGTCCATGGCTCGACATAGCCACCGAGATTTTCCTCAGTCAAGTTGTGCCAGTCTGCATCAGAGTCACCGGACTCTGAGCCCTTGACGTGGGCATACCACACGCCGTCATCGTCATTGGTTGCCTTGTTTCCCAACATACGACCTTTCCCCTTCCCTTGGGGACCCTGTCCTTCTTTTCCTCCTCCCTTCGCCCAACATTTTGCCTTAATATGCCCCTTCTTGTGGCAGTTATAGCATTCAACATTGCTACTCTTTCTGCCACCCTGGGAGCGACGGCCACGACCAGAGGAGCCGCTGCTCGTGTTGAATGCAGCCTCCTTCTCCTCCTTCTTTGGCGCCTTGAGAGTACGACGATCGGCTTCGTCGTTGACGCCGCGCATAACTGTCTCGAAGTCGAGATCTTTCGTGAGGAGGGTCGACGTAGCTGTCAACACTGACAGGTACGTGTCGTAGGATGGTGGGAGGGAGCCCATGTAGATGGCGAGGGCATTGTCATTGCCCGGATACGCGCCCATGGATCGTAGGTCCTCGAGGATGGTTCAGATGATGTTACTATGAGTTTTCACGTCTCCGTTCTCGGCGCACTTTGTGTCATGCAGCTTCCGACGCAGGTCCACTGTCATCATCTTCGACTTCTTCTTGTACTCATCCTTCACCTTCTTCCACATCAATCCCGGCGTCTTCTCTCCCTTGACCTTCAGGAACAGCGCATCCGGTACTGTCGCTGCAATTCCCTGCTTCAAGATCGCCGTGTTCGAGTTCCATAATCGGACAACTTCAGGGTGCTTGACGATGGACTCCTTCTCTTCTGTCGTCGGGTTCTGTGGGTCAGCGGGGACTGGCACAGCTGGGGCTGCGAAGTTTTCCTCCAAGTATTCGTCGAGCTGAGCGGCCTCAGCAGCGAAGACCATACGGTCGCGATAGGTGACAAAGTTTGAGCCATCCGCCTTCAAGTGCGGAAGACGGACGAAGTACTTGACGAGCTTCGTGTTGGCGGATGTCGAGGACATGGCGGGGACATTAGGGATTTACGAGATGTGATAACGATGGGTAGAGCGAAGAGGTGGCGAGCAAAAGATAGAGATATTCGAGGTAGATTTAGTTATGGCCGGGGCCCATAACCTATTGCAACTTATAGTTGTCAGACGACGTGGGGGAACAGGACGACATATATTGGTGCATAATCGAGGTATTTAAACGAAAAACGGACATGTATCTAAGTGAGAGAACAACGGAAAGTAAGTAAGTAAATGTAACTAAACGGAGAGAGAATACTAAGTAACGATGGAGTCGGATGCTCGGATTGAGTTGTTCTGAGTCTGTAGAATTGTGTCGTCTGTCGGAGACGATGGTAGCGAGTCGGTGGAAATGGATGCGGGTCGGTAAACATAAGTGCGGGTCCGTCGTGACCGGCTTGTATTCCAACATTGCACTCCCAGACACTCCATTGCCTTCAATCCCTTTCGCAATTGAGGCTCTCTCACGGCCACCTGCACCGCCGCCCGTTCATTGCAACCCTTGAACACACTTTGAGACCGCCCTGCCAATAACTACCCAAAGTGGGTGCGTCTCTAAGCCACCAACCCGTTACCAGCCCCAATCTTAGATCCCAATCCCACACTTTACGACTTGCTCCTCTTGTCCTTAAAGGGGGGATGGTGTGAAGGTCACCCATTCCGGATTGGGTAATCACCTCCTCAAACCACTCAACTCACTTCCTCACCCCTACATAGCCTCAACTCCTCGTCTTACCTATATATTACTTAGTCTTACCTATGTCTTACTTAGTCTCAGACTCCAATCCACCCGCTACTCGATACTTTACTATAAAGCCTAAATTCTTGTACTACTACAACTTGTCGAATCAATGCTATTGACTTAGCTAGTCTTTTACCAAAAACTCATCATCTATCTAACTAAGTTAGAGGGTCCTTACCTTGACCCTCACATCTCGGTCACGGTTTGGATAACATTGTGTACTGTATTTACGTCGCACTGGATGTAGATATCGTTGAAGAAGCAAAATCAGACATATTTCATGGCATGCAACTGCACCCTGCGACCCTAATACGCCGCTCGGAGTTGCAGAGTTGAAGCGCTTACTCATCTCGTCAATGTACCAATTATTGATTCGTAGAAACTAATAGTAGTAAGTCACCGAAAGTACCATACCTAACCGACCACTTTGCGAACCATGCGTCTAATCCTTTGCACGAGCATATCGCAAACTCGATAACGACAGATCCAGCGCAGCATCTTCCTTG